>ONZA01002699.1:6458-17487 GCA_900322205.1 Kewa caespitosa
TTTTCTTTTTTCTTCCCCCCCCCCCCCCAAAAAAAAAAAGAAAAAAAAAGTTGGAGAGAATCCGTACTCTGCTGTCTTGAGTAACTATGCTCTCATTTGTTATTATGGAGCTTCCATTCTGTGACTTCTGTTTCAATGCATTTATTTTAGGTTGGAAAATTTGTATGGGCCTAGTCGACTAGGCTATCCATTGCCCATGATCGTCGCCTAGCTATCCGAAAGTCTGAAACACCAAAGACCCAGATTCTAAGAATCAGGAAAAGTGAAATTGTACACACTTGTAAAATGGTGCTGCTTCTTCATAATGTTATTTACCGAGAGTTTGAATTTTCCTTTTGAGTTTTAATACCCCTGATTGAGGGGCTGAGGAAGTTTATTGTTCACTAGGTTAGCATCACCAATGAAGTATTTCCTTGTAACATTGAGACAATAGGTTCGGGCTTATTGAGGTAATATACCGTTTGCTGCGGAAGATGTTTCAGCTGTATCAGTGGTAGTAATGAAATTGTACAATGGAGCCAAATGTGCTGATCACTTTTCGTTCAGTGGCTTGGGTGCTACTTGCCACATTCTAATTCAATTTCTGCCCTATTTGTTGATTACTTTAATGCAGTGGTTTTGGTGCAACTTGTCACACTCTTGTCCTGAATTCCAGCTCGACTAGCTTCAAAGCACCCAAACCCCACAAACAACAGGAAGGTGGGACAATGGGCCTTCTGGGGCCTATGCTTGCCAGTTGCCACATTAAAGAAAATATAAAATATAAAAAGTGTTTGATCATTGAAGGGTTGTACAGATTGACTGGACTCCGAGAGAAATTTGTCATTTACATACTCCTTTTAAGCTGTCTCTCTGAACATTAGATCTTTACCTCACTGTATTGCAGGTTGATGCTGTAGTTTACCTAGTAGATGCATTTGACAAGGAAAGGTTTGCGGAATCAAAGAAGGAGCTGGATGCCCTACTTTCAGACGAAGGCTTGGCCAGTGTACCCTTTCTTATACTGGGCAACAAGATAGACATACCTTATGCTGCTTCAGAGGAAGAGCTACGCTATCATCTCGGCCTTTCTAACTGCACCACTGGCAAAGGGAAGGTGAATCTCTCAGGCTCCAATGTCAGACCCATTGAGGTTTTCATGTGCAGCATTGTCCGCAAGATGGGGTATGGTGATGGTTTCAAGTGGGTTTCTCAATACATCAACTGATCAGACAATTATAAACTGAACAAGGATATGTACTCTTTTCACTTTGGTGTTGTCATTCTCTTGTGTTTTTCCTTTACTGTGACTACAGAAAGAATTGGAAAGACTTGATTCTTTAATTCTTATTGTAAGAGGTTGATGGCTAGATACCAATGTGGGACTGTCTTGAGGGACAGAATTTTGTACTACCATGCTGGCACATTTATATTGTCTCATTGTTTCAATTATCGTCTCCAGGATTGGTTGTTTGCTCGCCAAAACTTCTATAAATTGTGACAGATTGAATTCTGCTAGTCGGTCATACTCCATTAAAACAATAGTTACACTCTAATTCGAGTGCTCAAAGAACATGGTCAGTGTCCTAAGTATGTAATTGCAAGTTAAGTTTGTATCTTCTCAATTTGAAACTGTTCACAAGACTGAAACAACAAAACAGTTCAGGGCGTCCTGTATTGGAACCATGCAGTGAGATTAAAAAGTACAAAGTTGGAAAGGGTCATGGAGTCTTTTCCTGGGTTCCTACGTTGTGGATATTTTGAATCTTTTGCCTTCGTAGTTTACAACTGTAATTAAGATATGTAAATAAGGGTGTAAGCAATTGGTGGGATCAAAGAGTGGGGAATAATGAAAGCAGAGGGATGTATTGAAATATTGGTGTTTGCACCTGTGTTTTGCATCTTCCTCGTGATGTAAAGCATATGTTTGAAGGGGAGGAGGAGGATCTATAAGGCAGTGGCGGATACAAGCCTTCAATGTTTGGCCAAGTGCACCCAGTTGGAGAGATAATCCTGATTTTCTAACTGATAAAGACGGATATTTGTAGTAATTGTAGAGCTAATGTGTGCAACAAACCCCGACTTTTGGAAGTGATGCATTTATTAATTATTAGCTAAGCCTAAAAAGGGTCGACGCGGGCTTCTCCAGTTGCTTTGCTTTTTCATTGGTCAATTTGCATAACCCATGTATTTGACTGGATTGACATCAACGATACTTGTGTTAATTGATATTGCTTTTTAATGCTCAGTATTGCTAGTATTTGACTGGAATGGAAGAGTTTGGTCTGGCTGCAATTAAGATGGCCTATTCTGAATGTAGAATATGATGGTCTAAAGCATTCGATAGTAGTCAACTAGTCATAGTACTACTTTCAGATGTTTCAACTTGTTTGCTTTGTAGATGTATCATGGTCTTGATGTCTCTGTATGCATATGAGAATAATGGCTCTTTTTTTTCTAATTTTTTTTTTTTTTTTTGGTTTTTGTTTTTATCAACTGCCACAGTCTTGTTATATGGTCTCATATCTCTTACAGTGATGTTCTTTCTTTTGTTGTTAGAGAGCTACTTGCTTGTGCAGTAATGCGACCAGTCTTGAACTTGGCCAACCCAAGGCAGTGAAGCAACCGAATACTTTCAGGCTTTTTTTCTTGGTTCGGTTATCCTCTGTTTTCAGGGTTTCCAGAAGCAGCCTCTATTTCTACTAATGAGCCACTGTAGTTCGTACCACTTACTCATCCGTCCACCACCGCCTCCAATCCTGCTCTTTGAGGTATCTTTACTGAGCTTGATCTTAATGCTGATGTAGGTTTATCAACGTCTACGAGGAAGGCAGGTATAGGAGTTCCAACAGCAGATGATACGCCCATGTCCAAACAAAATGGAACTTCTAAAGGATCTTCCGATCACTTCTTTGCATTCCTGGATCCCTCTACTACTGTGCTGAACGCGTTGAGCTCAAAGGTACTCTTATCTTAAAGTTCTATGGATAAAGACGATTAAAAATAGTTTACAGTTTTTTTTTTGATGCTACTGCCATGATTTGCTGATGGTGCTGCCTTGATG
This sequence comes from Kewa caespitosa, assembly GCA_900322205.1. Lineage (NCBI taxonomy): Eukaryota > Viridiplantae > Streptophyta > Magnoliopsida > Caryophyllales > Kewaceae > Kewa > Kewa caespitosa. The sequence goes on from ONZA01002699.1 coordinate 9,502, forward strand.
TTGTAACTTAGTTGTTGTCGTGATCATGCCTCTGATGCTTTAAAGATTCTTAGGTCACTTGGCTAAATGGGAAACTGTTCTCTCTTGCCACTTTAACAAAGATAGTATGTAATTGAGGGAAGACTTGGTTCAGTTTGCTGCCAACTATCCCCCCCATAATCCACCAAAGATAGTGAGAGGTTAAAAGCGATGTTGGCAATATCAAAAGGAACCTTTAATGTGACCGGAAACACAAAAACTGGAAAAGGTGAATGAACAACTAATTGAATACATGGAACAGTGATAAGTAGATAACAAGTATTAATCCTTTTATTTTGTTGTTTCTTATACATACTGTGGTTCCGAAACTCGGTCGATATGCGACGCCACGCCGATTTGTATCGGTTTTTGAGCTTGCAAAGGTATGCAAAACCCCGATACGTAAAGGGGTTCCAATTAATATGGCTGCGAAGGCCGATACATGGCCGCATTGACTGCTAAAGAGTCGAGGATCTGATGAAAATTCTTGCCCCACCAAGTGCGATCTGTTATATTGTCTGCATCATTCCGTTTCTGCGTTTCCGCCACCGTTTCCGCGATCATAAACACGACCGTGTTTTGGAACCTTGATAAATACAACTATCCCCCCACCTGACATTTAGTCCTGGCTGCAGCCTGCGTTGATGTTTGTCATTAGTTTAGTCCCTTGAAAGATTTTGTGAAGATTGGTGTACTTGGATATATCATAATGAAATGCGATAGCTTTTACATGTTATAATGGTGAGGTCTTTAGGATGATAAACTTGCTTGAACATTGAGATTGATTTGCTTATTTTCTTTCAGTGTTTGGAAATATGATAATGTGCTTAGGAGTTGAGGCTATTAGCTCAAATGGCATAGACCATTTGATTAAATTGTATAACCCATTTACTGGACTGGATTCGATATCAACAAGAACACAGTTAAAGAGGTTATATTTGCTTTTATGCTCAGCATTGCTCACAGTGGACTGTATCTGAACTGTTTGTTCTAGCTGCAAATTATGATGGCATAGTATCGGCGACAGAACAAGAGTGCCTCAAGCAACAGACAATACTACTTTCAAATAATTTTACTTGTTTGTTTAACATATCATGGGGTTGATGTCTCTGAGAATAATGGTTGCTGTTCCTTCTGCTACTGCATTGATGATGTTAGTTGCTGCCTTGGTGATGGTTCTGATGCTTTAAAGATTCTTTGGTCACATATGAATGCTAGATGAGGAAGCTTTCTCCATTAACACTTTCTCAAAGACATGTGTTATTAAGGGAAGACTTAATTGAGTTTGCACCCAATTGTTGTCCCCACAGTTCACAAAGAAGTGAAAGTTGAAGTCATGTTGGCACTATCAAAAGGAATTGTGTCAGTGGAAAAAAAAAAAAAGGTTATTGAACATATTCATACACATACATTGAACATCCATAACAATTAAATGAGTAAGCTCAGTTAAGAAAGCAACTTAACATAGAGCATATACAATTTCCTCTCAGTCAATCAAAATATATAGCATACAGATTCTCCTGTTAATCAACAAAAAGAAAAAATGTCACCTTGCAAACGCAAACGGCAAACCCACTGCAAAATCATCTTCATCTCCTCCAAACTTTTCCTAATCCAACAAACCAAATAACACACACCTCTTCTTTCTTAGGCCTGAACCCATGATATGGAATTTGGGCAGAAACACAACTTGGAGATGGCATCATCATTGGCATCCTGGACACCGGGATTTGGCCAGAGCATCCAAGCTTCACTGACAGCAGTCTTAAACCCATAGGCTCACAATGGAAAGGAAATTGTGAGGAGGGGCCTGGGTTCAAGAAAAGCTCCTGCAACAACAAACTTATTGGAGCAAGGTTTTTCAAGTTTGGTGCAAGTACGAACATGCCTACAGATTTAATTGAATATCTCTCACCGCGAGATGACAATGGCCATGGGTCGCATGTTGCCTCAATTGATGCAGGAAGTGAAGTAAAGGGAGCCAATATGTTCTGGTCATGCCATGGAACGGCAAGGGGAATGGCCCCAAAAGTGAGGGTTGCCACTTATAAGGTGTGCTGGGCAGTAGTTGGATGCATGGAAGCAGACATACTAGCAGCAGTGGCATCGAATATGGTGTACAGAATGGACAACCACCGTGGTTGTTGACTGTTGGAGTCAGCACCACTGCTAGAACCTTCCCGGCAGAACGTCTACTTGGCAACAGGAAAGCCATTCACTGGGTTTCCTACACCAGCCAAAAAAGCATATGTTCATGGGAAGTTACTCTATGCTGATTGTGCTTCAGCTTCATCGTTGAGAAGCGCCCGAAACAAGATTATAGTTTGCAAAGGTGCTAGAATCAATGAGGGGTTTCAGATACAAGAAACCGGGGCAAAAGGCATCGTAGTGACTTCTCAACAAGACCACATGGAACTAGCCCTAACACCTTTCCCACTACCAAGTACAATAGTGGGACATAAAGATGGGCAGAGCATCCTAGCTTACTCGGGATTGATTGCTACTGCAATGCTCAAATTCAAGGACCGCATGTCACTAGGGGAAACAAGATCACCTTTGGTTGGTGAAGTTTCCGGTCAAGGTCCTAACACGATAACTCCAGAAGTGCTCAAACCAGACATTATTGCACCTGGTAAGGAAATCTCGGGAGCATGGGTCCCAGATAGATTCGTGACAGATCATGTGAATGATGCTAGAAGAAGTTTCTTCAACATTGTAACTGGTACCTCTATGGCAATAGTGCATGTAGCAGGAGCAGCAGCCTTGCTCCTCAAGGCTCACCCAACCTGGTCGCCTGCGGCTGTTAGATTGGCCATAATGACCATAGCAACGATGCTAGATAACCGTTTTGACCCCATTCTTGACGAGGCCAACATGAGGCCAGCAAACCATGTAGCTTTGGTTCAGGCCTCATACAACCACATGCAACACTTGATCCTAGGTTAGTTTATGATGCCAGACCTCAAGATTACATCAATTTCTTGTGTTCGTTAAACTACACCATCTCCCAGTTAGAACTTATCACAGGAAACACAAAGGTCAACTGGCTCTATGTCATTATTGAAGCAAGTGACATTTTTGTTTCCTGTGATAAGTTCTAACTGGGAGATGGTGTAGTTTAACGAACACAAGAAGTTGATGTAATCTTGAGGGCTGGCATCATAAACTAACCTGGGATCAAGTGTTGCCTGCGGTTGTGTGAGGCCTGAACCAAAGCTAAATGGTGTTGCTGACCTCATGTTGGCCTCATCACGAATGGGGCCAAAACGATTGTCTAGAATTGTTGCTGTGATCATTATGTCCGATCTCATAGCCGCAGGCGACCAGGTTGGGTGAGCCTTGAGGAGCAAGGCTGCTACTCCTGCTACATGAGGTACTGCCATAGAGGTACCACTTAGGATGTTGAAAAAACTTCTTCTAGTGTCATTCACATAATCAGCCATGGGTTTATTTGGGATCCATGCTCCCAAGATTTTCCAACCACGCGCAATAATGTCTGGTTTGAGCACTTTTGGAGTTATGGTGTTAGGACCTCGACTGGAAAATTCACTGACCATAGGTGATCTCGTTTCCCCTAGCGTCATGCGGTCTTTGGATTTTAGCATTGCTGTAGCATTCAATCCCGAGGAAGCTAGGATGCTCTGGCCATCTTTATGTCCCACTATTATATTTGATAGTGGGAAAGGTGTTAGGTCTAGCTCGCTGTTGTCTAGTTGAGAAATCAATATAATGCCTTTTGCGCCTGCTTCATGTATCCGAAACCCCTCATTGATTCTAGCACCTTCACAAACTATAATCTTGTTTCGGACGCTTCTCAACGGTGAAGCTGACGCGCAATCAGCATAGACCAACTTCCCATGCACGTATTTTTTTTTGGCTCGTGTAGGAAACCCCGTGAATGGTCTTCCCATTGCCAAGTAAAAGTTCTTCCGGGAAGGTTCTTGCAGTGGTGCTAGATCCAACAGTCAACAACCATGGTGATCCATTCTGTACACTATATTCATAGTCCACATTTCCAGCTGCAGCAACCACAAGCATTCCTTTTTGAACTGCTGCAAAAGCAGCGCGATGCTTATGGGGTCTTCAAAGTAGTTGGTTGATTGATTAGACAGAGATATCGAGATAATGTGAACACCATCTTCGATGCCCTTTCCCACTGCTGCTAGTATGAATGGCGTGTACTGATTGGGTATAAAGGAACGGAAGCCAAGTTTATTATTGAATGTCAGAATCCAAATGTTACAGCAATGATCATTCCTTGAACGACATCAGTTTTAATCATGATTGGGTTTATGTTGATGCCAGCGGAAATGTTTTCAAAAACCCAATTATGGGTGATCAAGCAAAATTTATGTCATTAGCTGTACTACCGTGATCAATACAGAAATAAAAATTAATATTATGAATAAGGTTCTATCCATGAAGTCTAGCTAATAGTGTAGTATGATCACAGCAACTAATGAACTTTGCCTAAAATCATTTTATATCATCCATGATCAATGATTAACATTATCACATTCGCCAAATGTTTAGTACACTTGCTGCCTGAATACGCCGCACCATCTTTGGAGGTGACTTATATGCTTTTAAGTGGGTGGTTTTTAGGGGGACACTTTTAGGGAGTAGAATCACCTCTTTGGAGGGTCACTCCCCTTCTAGCAAAATCACTCCTCAAAAGCTATTGGGTGTAATACACCAAACATTAATAAGATTTACTGGATTATGCAATCACCAATTGTGCACCAAATGTATACTTCTATTAAGATGGAGAAATATTGCATTTTCAATATCAAAACAGAATGGATTACGCAATCACTTATGTAACAAAGAATTCGAATCCAGGAAATGTGACTCAGAAAGTTTGCAAATAGTTTATTCCAAATTTGGTCGATCTTTTTATGTAAGGTGGATGAATAGCATGTACAAAATGGATCAGTTATTGATAATTGACCCGAAAAATAGTTGTTGGGGGTGGGGGGGATTGGCTATGAAGGTTATAGGATTTGCATTTTACTGGAGACCATAAACAAGCAATGCTCCAACTCCACCAATACCAGCCAGTAGCCCTATGATGACTCCAATAGGAGGCAAATTTCCACCAATTGCTTTGCCTGTGTTCACATCATACCGCGCGAACCTCTTCTTTGGTGCTCTACACTGAGGGCAAGCATAATCGTCGGGCTGAAAATAGGGGAGACCAAACACTTGGTTTAGCCCAGCACATACTGAAGACACTAAAAGAAATAAGGAAAATAAGGTTTAGTGAACTTGCCTGCTCATCGAAAGACTTTGGTAATGTGTATATGAATCCACAGTCAAGGCATATATGGGTTGCTCTGGCCTGCACAAAGTTGGTTGATTCTTAGTTATGCTAAAAGTACCTCAAATAAGATGTATTTCAAGAAAAAGATTCGAAGCAATTGCCAGTAACGGTGTCAGAGCCTTGTAGAGTTCTTGCCTTTTGTGCCTCAGTTAGCTTTCGCCCAAAGCGTGGTGGAGCAGGACGTTTTGGAAGCTTCTTTACATCAACCTCAGCTCCTCTGTATCATAAAAATAGTGTCATAAAAGATGGTTTTCCAGCTGAAAGTTCTGCAGCGAGTAATAAGTCCTAAATACAGGTTTATCTTCCATCATTTTATTGGTTCTCATTCATGAATAACCAGTACTCTAATATCAAGTACAATATGCCATTTTTCTTTTACCCATGATCTTGGCCTACATCTGACTATATTGCAACCGAGGAAGACAAGGTGACCTCGCTTGTTGAAAGAAACAACAATTCAATACAGATGTGTAACATGTGTTCTAATGAGAACCACAATATTCTTGGGAAACTCCTACCTTACTCCTGATAGGAATTGAGTCCTCACCTCGTGCAATTGAGGCGAGTCTGGTGCAGTCAACTCCGACTCTATTGTTTATGCTCTCACAGTCTCACATGAGTTTTCATCAACAAATAATGGTATCATGGCTAACAGCTATGCCGGATTCTTTCAGTATAATACCACCTTCTGTTAGTAGCTGCATATGATAGAGCCAAGCAACTACTAACATAGCCCTTCAAGGCAGCTGTACATGGATCCCTGTATGCCACATGGATCCTAATTCCTCATATTGGTGTCTTAATAAGAGGAAAGTGGCCAATAGGATCAATATGTGATGATGATTGATAATCATACGAGTTTTCTGTCACTGGTCCTTGTAGGAAGGTAATACATGGTGTCATGGTGTGTCCCTTCCTGGAATCTTAAGATCATATTGTATTGTTTAGGGTCATATATCCTAAGGTACGCAGTTGGGTGTTGTGGAAATCTACATTTGGACCTCAGATCCAGTGTTCCACTAAATAAACAAAGTAATTTGTTAAGAAAGAAATAAGAAAGAATGTTCCTTCTAAACTAGAGGTTATCGAGACCAAATACACAGAAAACAGCACTATTTTCACTTCTCAGTGCACAGTGGAAACAGGAACATGGAACAACTCTAGCCCAACATCCAATTTCGTCCACATCGATCGCATTTCAACGATGTTACAAGCAAAAGCAAAGCGCAGAAACTTAAACATACAATGATGAATACCTGCTGACAACAAAGTAGACAGAATCTGGCTTTGCCTGGATGGCGGTCTTAGTAAATCCAAGCTTATCCGCAGGCCAAAGTTCGTCACCAAAGAAACTGCTTGTGTAAAGCACCTGATCCCCTGACTTAAGCCCTGCTTTTGCTGCATTTCCACCCCCTTCTACTGCCTATATTGACAGAAGAAACAACAAAAACACCAGTTAAGTTTTTCAGTAGCCATAAAACTACAAGAGAATCAAGTGAAATGCAAGCCGGGTCTAGTGAAGGCTAGTCTAGTGGCTGTTTCTGAACGACTCGTAAAGCCAATGTCATGAATGAAGGCTAGTCTAGTGTCTGTTTCTGAACGACTCGTAAAGGCAAGGTCATCAAAACATTTGATAATTATAGCAGTAGTGTGTAGCAGTATGCTGAAAATACTATAAATGCTACAAACAAGGCTCAGTAAGTCAAAAGATCAAACAGAAGTTTAGTGGCAGTGCAAGTTGAAAAGACTAACAGTGATGACAACTCCTCCACCAGTCTTCTGACCAAGTGTGAGACCCAACGGCTTGTCCACTTCAACCTCGATCGTCTTGTTAGCCCCAGCGGTCCTCGCCTGAATCTCGAGCCCTCTTCTTACAACAGCCACATTGGTCTTTCTCTCAGCTTTGAGTGGGTTGAAGAAGACCCTCTTGGCATCTTGGATAGATAGACCATTGAAGCTGGTTTTCTATACACAACATGAAAAACTCAATTCAGGTATAACATACACAACATAGAACAGAAAGATGGGGTGTTAAAAAGGGTTAAAATCTGTTACTTGATGGCTGCTAGTATTATTTATTAAACTACGTGTAGCAGATGTTTACAAGGTTTTATCTACTGCATAAATATTTCAGTCAAAAATGTACTGGCTAAACTGATAAGTACTTAACGGAACTCAACTGAACTGAACTTAACACAAGTCGGAACAACGAGTCTAACCTGCAGACGAGAAGGTAATATGCACGGCTTCGACGGGTTAGACGAATGTGTTCTGGAGGCCGAGAAGCCGACAGAACACGACGAGGACGAAGCTCCTGCCATGACAGAAGAAGAAGACATTTATGCAGACTGAAGTTTCAGATAGTAAGAGAGAATAAGTGATGGAGTTGAGTGAAGACTAGAGAGAGAGATCACAGAGAGATAAATGGTTGAGGAATTTTGAAGGGGAGTAGTGTATAAGATGGATGAACTTGTGGTTAACGTAGCTTTGTCATCTCTTTTTAGCATTTCAGAATGTGGACCAACCAGGACCTTAAAGAGTAGAGGGCCACACGCTCTAACAGTCTCGGCTTCGCGCCAGGAGTGTGGCCTGTGGCCTGTGCCCTGTGGCGTTAGTTGCACTTGCATCCTTAAACGTGTTATTGG
>ONZA01002711.1:673-11424 GCA_900322205.1 Kewa caespitosa
GTGAAACTCGAGAAACCCACTTGAGTAAAATGGTGCCTTAATTGTTTCCCAATTACTATATTTGTTGCAACTTATTTTATGTGGGGCACTTGCATTCGCAATGCGAGTGCGTGAAAACTAGTATATATAAACGAAGGCCAAATACAATTTGGTGTCCATTTTTAGGAATACCCAAAATACCCCTCACAACCAGAACACACATCACACACAAAAAAAAAAAAAAAAAAAACAGAAAAAAAAAAAAGAAACTTTCGGTGAAAGTCTTTCACTCTCCATTAGTCTCCAACCTCCCAGTCACTTATTTTTATTTTTTTTTTGGTAAGGAGCCCCACTAAGGAGGGGGAAAGGAGGGATAAATTCCTCTAGGTGGAAGGTGGGATTCGAACTCGGGTGTCCCCCGAGTTAGAAGGGATTATACTCCCAGCTCAAAGCCTCGTCTAAGTGACTTGTGGCATCTGAATTGTGAAGAGTTTGGCATTCTGAATTTCTGAACAATAGATTAGGGTATTCAGCTCATCCATCTTTTACAAATGCATCTCTTTATGTCAGCATATGCAGAAATGTATCATGTCAGGCCATCATTGTCTCCAGTTTCTCCCACCTTCGCCATCATTGAGACTTGAGAGGAAGGGTGGAAAAAAAACAAATTAGTCCCTTTTTTTGGACGGACTTGTAATTTTTTCGATTTAATTTAATCCAATTTAATTTTAAACTAATAGATTAAAGAATTTAGTTCTAAATATATTTATCATAATTTATGTATTTTTAGAAATTTTTTAACGAATATTTTTATTTAAATTCAATATTAAAGGTATTTGGTTGAGCTATAAATGGCCAAATATTAAATTAAAAATAATAAATAAAATACAGTTTAGTTTAATTTAATTTTGTATAATTTCGTTTTAGCTAGCTTAGCAAAGCGTTATTCGTTGTGTTCAGATTAATTATTTTATAAGTTGTATTGAAAAACTTTCACATGCACACTACGTAGAGAATTTTAAGTGTATTTTTAAACATTAAACTGCATTATCTACTTTGATTTTTTAAAAAATAATTTCTTAAATTGATATTTTAATTAATATGTTTGAATTTCTTAAATTTTTTTAATGAAACTGAAATTCTTAATTTTAATTTTTTTTTTTTACATATTTGCGGTCAGCCTACCAAAACATATTCATAAAAGCCAGAAAAAAGATAAAAATGATGTCATTTTAGAATTCGTATAATGGTCACAATCAATATGGTCACCAAGAATGTCTTGGTCTAGTGGCTAAGATTGATATGCTGGGTACATGATTTCAGGTTCGAATTTCCTTCCTCTGTTATATTGCATTGAACTTTGTGCCTTCTATAAATATGGTCAAGAAAAAAGTTGGCTCAAGTTTAAAAAGGCATACCCGTAACTCACCAAACTAATCAACCCCAATGAGACATCACGAAAGTTTCAGGAATCTTTAGCCCTAATCAAAGCCTGACATATTTATTAGATTCCTCCTTTTTAGCTTTTTCTCAACATTTTGTGAAGTCCACTTGTGGTGAAACTGAAACCTTGATCTCTCAATTTGACATGTTTAATCTTTACTTTTGACAAAAAGAACATGCATGATTCATTTCTTATCATAACCCATTAGCCCTTGAGTTTTCTATCCTTCTACCATTTCTTTATGAAAGTCATTCCGGTTACAATGACTCTTGGGTAACTTGATGTATTAGTTTATATACAACTAATATTTGAAAATATCTTTTGGTACGAAAAGGGATGGCTCTTAAAAATCGTGACTCTGTATAAGTTAGTATTTTTTTAAAGGTAAATGTCATGCCTATAATTTAGTGTATCATCAAAAGTTCAAAACCAATGTATCTAAAATTTTGTATGTATTTTTATCTTAGGTCATTGGTTCGAATCCCCCCTCTCTCATTTGTAAATTATTGTGCTGCCCTTTGTGGCTCATATGAATCAAAAAAAAAATTGTGTATTTTTCTATAAACCCTTAAGTAAAATTATAACAAAATATGCATTGCATTCTCTTTTAGGAGTGGAGTTGATTAGGTTTGGTGCGCCAAGCATTTTGTTTTACCTTTGTAAGCATGGTTTATAATTTGTGGTTTCCAGTGATCTTGTATGAACATAAGTGTGTTAGTTGGGAGAATAAAGTGTATATATTGTATTTTACGGTGCTTTTCTTGCAAAAGTATCAAACAATGTTAGATAGTAAATTAGAAAAGGCGACCTTAGGCTACATATCCTTAGAAAATAGGAGGGGTGGGGATCACTCTTAATACAAACCCCTTACAACTCTTGAAGCACACACTAAAATCACAACATTAACACTTTGTAACAAGAACACTTAAAAAGCCAATGTTCTTTTGGACTTATTTTCAGTTCCGTTTAGTCCATTTCAGTTCAGTTCAATTCAATTCAGCTCTAAATTAAAAAGTTAAGTAGTTGTCAACTCCAAAATATAATTACGATAATTCATATATCATTAGAAAGCTCTTAACATGTATTTTCATTTAAGTCCAAAATTGGGAGGTTCCGGTAAGTTCAACATGTACTTTCATTTAAGTCCAAAATCGTGAGGTTTCGATAAGTTTAAGTAGGTCAAATATTAACTTGAAAAAAGTCAATTCAGTTCAGTTCAGCTTATTTCAATTTTCAGTTCAGTCCAAAAGAACAGGGCTTTAGCAGTTAAAACAAGCTGCGTGAGTCAAATATTTTCATAAGCCAATAAACCAATAAGCCGAGTGCTGAAACAAACCTAAATGAACTGCATTTATAATGAAGTAAAATACCAATGCCTTACAATTCTCGTGTAGAACTTAACCAAAGATAGCCCCAATCATGATTGGACAAATATGGGACTTGGTCCACACTCTATATTGGATAGGCCCGTATCCAACCAAATAGGTGTTATGGGAATGGCATGGAACTGATTGTAGAAGGCTAACTACTCCGTTAGATACTGATGGGTTCATAAAAGTCTATGCTTTTTCCTAGCATAAGGTCATGAATTTTCCATTGTGTTATGGTAGTTATCAAATTCGAAATATAATTACGATAATTCATATATTATTAGAAAGCTCTTGATATGTATTTACATTTAAGTCCGAAATCATGAGGTTCTGGTAAGTTTAAGTGAGTCAAATGTCAATTAGAACAAAGTGAATTCAGTTCATTTCAGTGCAGTCCAAAAGAACAGGGCCTTAAATGACATGATAAGCAAACAAAACAACAGTCAAGAAATTGTAGTAATTGAGCAACTTGGTGAGCATTTTGACTTTAAACAGCCCTATAAATTATTGGTAAACTAAGATGATTCAATATTGTCCATATAAAAAAAAAGCCAAGACTGACATGATAAGTATTTTCGTGTGGGGTTCTACCTTTCACCAAATTTTCTCCATTTCTTGATTCCCAAACCAATAATGCCAAGAAGATTCAAAGCTTGAATTTTTCTCCAGATAGTTGAATTTTTCTCCAGAATAATGTTGCTTTAGATATTCAAAAATCAAAATGTGAGAGTGGATAGTTGCTGAAATTGAAAATATAGAACCACCTAGCACAATTTTATTCGAGAGCAATTTCGTGTGAGTAATTTCTTCATTTTCTTCTAACTTATTAAATCAGTCGAAATTTTATGTCATGTTTCGTGTAACATTTCACATGCCATTACAATCTTTATTGCGCACGCACAAAAAAATATGAGTACATCAAATATGATTAATGATCTACACCCGTATGCGAATTGCAGTTTCAGTTGAAAATTCACGGTGCCTTGTAAAATTATTAGAGAATCTCCTCACCAGAAAAAAAAATAAAAATAAATAATAAATAATAAATAATAATTTTTTTTTTTTTGATAATTAGTCTACATTTTGTGTCGTTAGCCTACACCAGAGCAAACACACACACACTGTCCTCATCCTTGAGGTTGATGGTTCAAGTCCCATGCTTTTCATTCTTAAGATTGGGAGGAGTGGTTGCGTCACGGCTTTACAGGCCATTCTAATCTCTCGTTTTTCTTATAGGTTTGTATGTCTAATTTTCACAAAGTTCTTGTTTTCTTTTGTCTTTTTATACCTCAGGTCAAGATCAAGATTGAGCCGTTTTCCACATTTTTATTTAAGAGAGGACAATTAAATTATACAAACTATAATATGCTTCTTATTTGTCGTTGAGCAAGAGGAGCCACAAAGATGATGCCTGTCCTAAGAAGAATCTAGCTGAAATAGCATCTTTGAAATCAAATGACTATTTATTTATATTGAAATCTCAATTTAAATATTTATCTTCCTTGACATTAATCTTACTTGCCCAATCTCCCTTCCAATACGAAGTTTTAAATTAAAAATATATACACTGTTATCCTTAACAAGTAGGGGTGAGCATCTGGACCGGATATCCGCCGATTAATCGGAACCGGTCGAGAACCACCGATTTTAGAACATATGGTTACTGGTAATTGATGCTTAAAATTCTTAAAAGAGACACACTGTCATATATAAGTTTGTACGGGAATTGGGACATGCTGACTTTATTCCATCGTTTTACATACTGAAAATCACCTCAAAATCAACAAAGACCACTCCAAAACATTAAAAGCTCTCACAATATGATAAAGGTGTACACATAAAATCGGTTCATATAAGAATATGTGTTCTTGATTGGGTTTAATGGTCCCATGTTAGGTTATAGACTTTTAGTTGCTATATCCCTTCAAAGTAGTGATGATAAACACCCAAGCGTGACGAACACTAGTAGAGGCCAATCAGCGCCGAAAATATCTTACAAAAATTTGGACCCCCTCATATAGCACATGTTCGTCAATAATTAGAAAGGAAAAAACTAACAACCCTATGTCCCAAATCAATGATCATTTTTCTTTTCTCATGTCCTTAAAAAGTAGTCAATATGTTATTTCAATATGTGGTTTTTAAAGTTGCTTCTCAATACAATAATACCTCCACTTGTGTACTTTCTTATATGTGTTACTCCCTAGTCCCTAATACCAAGCCCTAAGCACCAAGTATATATGCATCAAATCCTTTAGGATCGAGTGTTAATACATCATACATGACATAATTATGCTTGGATACACTTTTGGTATATCGTGTACACTATACACCAACTTTTTGCTCGAAAGGAAATGACTCTTAAAAATGATACTTCAAATTCTTCGACATGACCCCCTTGAAATCACAGACGTAAAAGTCACGCATAAAGTTGATGCATCACAACTATACTTAACAACAACTAATCCGAACAGAATGCTAATTAGAGGGGGTGAGGGGTTTGTTTTCACCTGTCTCACCCATTGTGGGCACAAAATTCATTTGGCCTTTCCTAAAACAAGAAATTAGCTACATATCGATCCTTTCTGTTTGTCCCTCTTCTTATCCTTTCCACATTTTGTCTTGTTTTTCACCTATTCTTTTCTTTACCCCAAATGTCAACTAACAGAGAGGTTGCTTCTGGTCCAGCATTTCAATTGCAACTAAACAGAGAAAAAGTGATGTGTAAACGGATAAGTGAAAAATTCAGAAATCACAATAGAGGAAAGCAAAGTCAAATTTTAATTGCCAACTGAACAATGTCATTAGGATAATGATATACGAATCAACATCGAATCGTCCTACTTGCAAAACTTAATTTTACTAATAATAATATATACAGGGCACTTGATTCAATTCTTAGTGTATGGAAAATAAGTGATGCTCAATGTCAAAGAACAAGCGGCGTAAGAAACCTTCTGTTGACAATTGAGCAGAAGACTTGCAGAAGAGTAGTTCTAGAGTTCAAGAGAACACCAAAACGGTACTCAAGGCCCTATTTGGAGCAGTTGAGAGATCACGATTTTTGGTCTAGAATTGTTTCAAGATTTAGCTTAAATTACAGTTACAACTACTATTCACCTAAAATTTAAAGCCTAAAATGAAAACTGCAGACTGGACCAAAGTGATTTCAAGCCTTTGCTTCCAGAAATCAAGTAGAAAAATGAAAGCCGAAAACTTTGACAAACAGGCTCTTAAAGTCTGAAGCATACGAGATCATTACCTGGCTACATGCTAGTTGCTGAGGTACCTTCAGGAACGGTCATAACACTAGATGCTGCGAAGAAAGAAAGCACAGAGAAGAATTAACAAAAACGGAAGCACAGTATACATATTTAGTTGTAATCAAATGATGATACCACGGTGTAGTGTGTAGATCATTCAATTGAAGTAGTTCTTTTGCTAAGAGTTCAATTTTCAAATGACTACATAATGCAATCTTACTAACCTCTAACTGCGGTCCTCCCTGAATTTTTTTCTTTCTTTTCTTCTTTTTGTGAGGAGTGTGAACTGCTAGGAAACACTGTTCACCGATGATCAGAACTCAAGGTACAAAGTCACTCTCTTCAACATAGAGTACGGAAGCTTCAGTCTCCAATCTTTCCGTGTACGGCTCATTGGCCTTCCTTTGCTTGCAGGATCCCTGTTTTCCTTAACATCGGCCAACTTCCAGACACAGTGTTCCAACTCTGTGTCAATTGAATCAAGGATGAAAAGCCCACTTTTCTCCTGCGATTTAGCTCCTGTATCTTCTTCAACATAGGATACCGCCATGGGGAAGTCTTTAAACCGTTCTAGGTCATCGGGCACTCTTAATAAACGCTCTGCGCCTGGAGAAGATACCTTCAAGATACAGTTGAAATACAGGTCACATCTCACCCTTTGCACCAAAATAAAATAATATAACTGAAAAATAAAAAAGGTTAATTGATGAAACAAATATCAATTCACCTCAAGAGCAAGATCATCTGGTATCAGTCCCTTTGATCCTTCTTCGTCTAAACGTTTCTTGTACTTTTGGCAGTAGCTCTCAACGTCCTCCATGCTGGGACAACCATACCTGCATAAATCAATTAAAGCAATTCAACATGAAGCACCCTCAGAATCAGATAGCTCTTAAAATTGAGGACTGGCATGAGCATGCTGCAACCAGAGCGTCCAAAACCAAAATTTCTTCAAAAAGGCCAGCATTGATAAGAGTATCTGAGAGGACCTAACACTTAAACTCATATATAGGGTTTACTGGAACCTGTACTCATAATGGTGTGGAAGAGTAAACATGGTTGTCGTTAACATATGTTGGAAATGGTTGAGAAGCATGGTTCATCTATTTCGAAGATGTTTTCAGATGGAAATGGTTGAGAAGCATGGTTCATCTATTTCGAAGATGTTTTCAGATAACTTGAGCTATTCAGCTCGTCAATCAGCTTATTGGCACAAAAGTTACAGAATTTTCATAGATGAATAAAGTCTTTGATAAAACCACTGAGTTTCATGTCATGCATTCTTAAACACCAGCGCAGCTGTTAATATAATTCAATCAGGATTTATCTTCATTGATATATTCAGGAACGGTGAACCAGAATTCCATTCCCCAGCTCCAAAAGGAACATGCCGACACTGATGAAGTCAAATTGCGAAGTCTAAGAATGAGATCAATGAAAAGATATAACATAATCCAGGGTAACTTCACACATCAAGTGTGCCGTGCTGGAAATACTCACAGGGTACACGATTATGAAAGTTCAGACTACAAATAAGAAATAACTATTCTGCGAGAGAGGCAACATACTCGTTTGAGAGTTTGTCAAGTCTGATGTAAATATATCCACTTGGAGTTGTTTTGAAAGAGTAAAGTTTTATGTCATCCCCAAATTGCAGCAAAACTTCACGTGCTATAGATAAAACTTGTTCACCCCAAGGAACATTTTGGAGCACAATCCCACCACCAGCACCTCCGTCGTCAATCTAATATTTGAAGGAGTAATAACATCAGAATTCGAAATGGTCTTCTGATCAAAAGCAGGAAGTTAACAGGGACTTCATTGAGCAGATGACAGTAATGGATATAATTAACCAGCTACTTCAATAGATATCTATACAAGAGGCCTAACAAAGCAAAGTTGTACGTCGACTACCTCAGGCTCTGCATCATCGTCTTCCTCCCATTCTTCAATCACCAAATTGTCATCTGTCTCATCTGAAAACATTTCATGGTAGTCTATATTAGAAAATTCCTATGCTAACAAACTAGATAGGTCACTCATAGTACTTTATTGAAAAGAAGGTCATTGATGGCCAATACCAAAAAAAGAACCAACATGACATGATCACCCATATGCTCATCTGCTATGAGATCATGCTCATCACAATGATTAAAAACAAAATGGATCAAAATTTGTCAAACAGTTGGAATCTAAAGAGTCCCATCCAGCAAAGGAACAGCTAACATGCAGTCATGTACAGCACCTGAACAAAGACGACCACATCAATATCTAATATGTACTTAGTTCTAAATGCCAACAATCTGGCGTGACACTGACACCTTGCTCTACTAACCAGTCAGCTATAGAATTCACTGATCTTTGTCTATAATAGATACTGATAAAGTGGTCCGTTTCAGAATTTCATGTTAATTTCATTGAGTGCAAACACAAGCTTCCACAAACATCCACTTATTGAACAACACTTTGAAACTGCATTCTGGGTCTAAATCAATATCAAGACTAAGCTGTTCCGTGCTCATTCCTAAGGGCTTTATGAGTTATGAGTTATGACTAGCTAATACATTGGCTTCGTTGACTTCCATAATTCCAATAGATTGAGAGAAGACACAACTGAACTTTCATACCAATCTGGTATACAGGTAGTACTCCCGCAGTGGCTGCATCTCCAAATAGTACCTACACATCAGTATTCATGTGACAACCACCACTGGAGGACAAATTCGCGTCAATTTCCCTGCTGCAATTCTTCCAAGAGCCCAGTTCAAGGCATTGTGGTTTCTTGCATTCATCATTAGGTTATACCAAGCTTTCATCTACACCCAATGTGAACGATTTGCATGTTTTCCTGCACCGCAGGATATCGACGAATTTTGTTTCTTACAGAAGGCCCACAAGACCCACAGTAAGCGAGGAGCTCATTATTTTAGTGCTGGTTGTTTCTGTACAGCATTCTCTTGTACTGTATGCAAGATTCCAGCATTTACATATACTGCTGAACCAGTTGTTTTCTGGATTGTTGGGCCCAAGAAATGTCATTTACATCACTCAAAGTTAGCATTCCTTTTTCTTTTTCTTTTAGTCTCTCTTTTGTGACATCCGAGTACCCACATATAACCCGCATGATCTCAAATTCGTATTCCTAAGACCAAAGTGTGACGGTGAGACAAGAATGCAGCGTTAGTTAAACTGTCTGGCATCAAGACATTCGAGTGCCAACAAGCCTTAACGTGTTGACATTCTCTAGTTCGGTTCCATGAAAATTTTTGTGATTTAACATACTGGGTCGACCTATCACTATTCTCTCCCGCTCAGGTCCTTGACTCATATCGTCCTACAACCAAGATTCTTACTCCACTAAATTAACTTGCATCATAGTGAAGCCCACTCTTTTGGAAACAAGTTGCTTTTTGTTGACCATGCAAGCTTGCAACCTAACATGCTTCAGAACCCCAACATTGAGTGCTCCTTTGACATCTCAAGCCCTCCTTTGCTACCAGTCATAAACATGCCCACGACTAGCTCCCATCAAACTCACGGTCTTGTCAAACCTTGAGCATGCATCTCCCATGTACAGTTCATTCACCTAGAGCCCCACTCTTTCTCCCAAGTGTTGTCATGCTCCTCTAAGAAAGGCATAATGCAAGCTCCCTAGGAGATCATGATGGTCAAGCCATGAGTCCGTATCTCATGTTCCTATTCACTGTTACAAGCAGAGTTTCAGTGTTCTTCTCAAGTAATGTCTGTTAAGTGCCTCATTCATACCAACCAAGTTCTCACGAGATAGGCTACTTGTGTTCCCGATGTCACGACAACCTGTGGGCGTGCCGCATCCACGCCAAAGCCCCATGTTAACTAGGCATCCCGAGTACAAGTCAGGATGATCACAACCCTTTCAATGTGATCAAATTGGAATTAATTTCAACGGTATTTAATAAGCATCTTGAGTCCTAACAGCAATAACACCATAATAACGTACAAGCTACCTCTTCAACCAAGATCACAGTTGTTATAGTTTTTTGATAAAAATATCAGAAGAGGAATTCCTGGTCCCCTTTCCTGATGCATAAAAAGTCATGTTTCTTGTCTTTCACCTTACTGAAGAATCGGAACCCAATTACGCAAATGAAGGAACCACAGACCACTCATATCATTAAAACAAACAGGAACATGCTAAAACAAGAAAATGGGCACCCCAAAAAAATCAATGAACAGATTACAGAAACAAAAACTAACAAATTTTATCACTCAAAACAAATCATCCAGCATCCATAAACTACTAATATCATTACAGCAAACAAGAAAATGCCAAAAACAAGCAATTGGGTACCCCACAAAATCCATGAAAAACACTTCTAAGACAACAATTAACCCATTTCATCACTCAAAACAAAAGAACCAGCATTCATGTACCACTCAAATCACAAGAGCAAACAAGATCATGCTAAAAAATTCAAATGGGTACCCATAAAAATCAATGAAAAGCACTTCACAAACAACAATTAACCCATTTAATCACTCAAAACACAATAAACCATCAATCATAAACCACTCAAATCACTACACCAATCAAGAAAATCCCAAAACAAGCAAATGGGTACCCCGCAAAATCCATAAAACCAACTACAAAAGCAACAATTCCCATTTCATCACCAAAAACAAACAAACCAACATCAAAACAATCCCCCCCCCCCC
>ONZA01002723.1:13932-24727 GCA_900322205.1 Kewa caespitosa
CGGGCTTTCTCTTATTATATCACAACTTAACTAATTTCTTCTTTTACAATGTATGAACAACAATTATACAAAAATAACTATATGAAATTACTTTTCAACACAATAGTAATAGTCTTAGTAAAATGTAATTTGATATTGGAAATTTGAAGGTTTGATTTTAGATCGAAACTCAGGAAGATACCATATAATAAAACAAAGGGAGTAAGACCATGTTTTTTTGAATCGATCAGAACTAAAATGAAATGAGTTGAAGAGAGTATAAATGTTCATTGATCTGATGCGGTAGAACTCATCAAAACTCATTCAATATTAAAATCAAATTAAATTACATGCCAATATCTTCTGACAACATATAAATTATTACAAATATATGTTAAAGTTAATAATACTCGACGTTTAAGTTTAGAATAAAAATAAATTACGCTAAACCAAATCGAACTGAACTGAACTAAATCGAACCGAACTGAACCGAAGCAAACCTAAGTTAACTTTCCAAAAAGAACAGGTCTAAGAAACAAAAAAAAATCTCATAAAACCCCTGGTTTTGTCATTCCTTTAGCATCAAAAGCAGAGTGGTTCCACACTTCCACTTCTCCCAATCATCAAACACAAGAAACACAACACAGCCGTCAGACCAAACTGAGCAAAAGCAAAGCATAGCAGCAATGGTGGTCTCAACAGCAACACCACCTTCTTCAAATGCCCTTCTTTCCTACTCTTCTTTGTCTCCTCCTTTTTCCCAAAATACCCCTACAACTTCATCATCATCATCATTTTTCCTCTTATTCCCTTCCTCACCCCGTTTTTCACTCTCATCTCTTCACCCCTTCAGGTCAATTCCCACTCACCTTTAATGGGTTTCATTTGTTTCTTTTAAAGTTTCAATCTTTTTTGTGTTTTTGTTACATTTCTTTGTCATTTTGTTGTTTGATTGACATATTTGTGATGGGTTTTCATTTGCATGCTTTGTGGGTGTATTAGTGAGTTTGATTAGTGGACCAAATCTGTGAAAAATGTGTCCTTTTCTTGTGAAATGGGTGGTTCTATTGAATGTTTTGAGAATCCAGACATTTGACATTTTGTTGCAATATGATATGCTTAATTGGGTTATTAATGTAGCTAAAGATTGCTACTTTGTGAAATCTGGAATGGGGTCAAGTCACTAATTCAGGTTTATATGTTGTTGGGATCACTTGGTGGGGCCTGCATTGTTTGATTTGAGTATATGTGGTTTGGTTTATGTGTTGCTTGATTGTATATAGACTTGTCCAACCTCAGTTTATGTTTCTGACAGTCTTCCTGTTGACTGTTTTCGATTTCGGGTTTTGCTTCAGAAGGAATTTGGAATGTCAATCCGGAAAGCGGTGGCCGTGTTCTGCTCAAATCAATGCCTGCGTGAAAGGTTGATCATGGCCCTTTGTACTATTAATTACTGTTGTATCGATCGCTTGACTTGTCAATACGATTGTACTGCTTGTAATGTACAGTGAGCTCTTCTGTATGTGCAGCTACTACTTTAGAGAGCGCGGTGGAAACGGTTGAACTGCCGAAAGGTGACATGTGGTCTGTTCACAAGTTTGGAGGAACTTGTGTAGGAAGCTCTGATCGAATCAAGAATGTTGCTGAGATAGTCGCGAGTGACAATGCAGAGAGAAAGTTGGTGGTTGTATCGGCTATGTCAAAGGTCACCGATATGATGTATGACTTAATCCACAAGGCAGAATCACGGGATGAGTCGTTTACATCTGCCTTGGATGCCGTTTTGGAGAAGCACGCGCTGACAGCGAAAGATATGTTGGAGGGGGATGATCTTCTAAGTTTCTTATCGAAGTTGCATGATGATATCAATAATCTCAAAGCTATGCTCCGTGCTATATATATAGGTATGTGCTTTGTTCTCTCTGATGATGTGGCTCTTGCATTTACGAAAACTGTTACAATGGAATCTGTACCTGATGAACTCTTTAGGTTTTTACATTGTTACTGTCAACATCTTTTATTTTCACAATTGTGTTTGACAAAGATCAGTATTGACATTTGACTGGTGTGAGAGTGGAGTTGGTATATTTCCACTAGTTTTACTGTATTAACCCTTTCATAACAATTTTAACTGCAAATTTTGTAAGAACTTCTAAGAGCACTTGCCTACTACATAGGAATTTGACCAAACCAGCTTCTCTCATTGAATTGTAATGCTGGTTGCATGTTTAATTTGCCTGCTTCTTGTTGAGATATGGTGGTGGTATGTTTGGTTCCACCCCTAAGCATGGTATTGTTGAAGATGAAGAAGGTTAGCCTTAGTCACATGTTTATGTCCTTGAGTATGAAGAAGGCGTGTCTTAACTGTTGGGATTTAGCCAAATGGGGGCTGTGAAATTTGACCTGGATTTGGTAAAGCACTAAAAGCTTGTTGTCACATATTAGCACCTGCAACAAACCATAGTACATAAACATAAATGATAGATTGATAGTGTGACATGGGTCTCTATATTTTCCTCACTAACACTAATTGAATGTCATGGGCTCATAGAGTCATAGGATTAAAGCTTTCTTCCTTTCTGTATCATGCTATTAATAATTACATGACACGATGTTTGCATGATGGAATCTTAATCTTTAGAACTATTAGTTCACCAATATTGATTGTTTTTGAATTTTTTCGCAGCTGGGCATGCAACAGAATCATTTACTGATTTTGTTGTTGGATATGGGGAGCTATGGTCTGCACAGATGCTATCGTTGGTTATTAGAAAGGTTTTCCCCCCACCCCCTTGCTACTTCTTGGTTCCATTCCATATAGGATTTTATTGCTATCTAACCATCACTTTAACTATTTCCGCGAATTCTATTTGCAGAAAGGTTTTGATTGTGTATGGATGGACACAAGGGATGTCCTTGTTGTAAATCCAACTGGTTCAAATCAAGTAGACCCAGATTACTTGGAATCTGAAAGAAGACTGGGCAAATGGTTTTCCAACAATCCGGCGGAAATCATCGTAGCAACTGGCTTCATAGCTACTACTCCCCAAAATATTCCGACTACTTTGAAGAGGGACGGAAGTGACTTTTCTGCTGCCATAATGGGTGCTCTTTTCAGAGCCGGCCAAGTTACAATCTGGACGGATGTTGATGGTGTCTATAGTGCTGATCCAAGAAAAGGTTTGCACTTGCTAAATATGATCTTTTGTGAATGTTCTTTTGGTGTAAACGTAATTCAGTAGTTCTGAAGGTCTCTTGGTTAACTTGATCTTATTTGCAGTGAGTGAAGCAGTCATACTTGAGACTTTGTCTTATCAAGAGGCTTGGGAGATGGTAATGATCGTAACTTTTAATTCATGTTTGCGAAGCCTTAACTCATAATATAGTTTCTCACAGAGTCATAGTTATATTGTTTGTTTATCGTACTTTTCTCTTAAGACTCATGTAAGCATTGCAGCAATCCACTATATTGAGTAACTGATGAACTCTGATGTTGTCCACGTAGAAATGATAGTTGACAATTTAAGCTTGGCCTTCTTTGGAAATTAGCAAGAGATGGCTCCTACTATCTGGTTATCTTAGCTAGTTTGACGATCTGGTAGCAAATGGATGATTGTAAAGGCCTTGAAACTTACTAAAAGGGTATCATTTAAGCTATTGTGAAGATTGTACTTTATATTTATTGAACTATTGTTATTACTACCTTCATCCCTTTTCAGTTGTCACTTTTGACTTCTTTTTTCGCTTTAGCATTCTAACGCAATAATAATGACTAAGAGGACTATTTTGCCATTGATTTATTGTTCACTATTTGTCAACTTTATTTATACGTAGAAGGGGTAATTTGTCAACTTTCACCTTTTTGTCTGCTTCTTTCTAGGAGTGCCTTATGTATGATAATAAAAAAACAACTAGAAAAAAGAGACGGAGGGTATAGTACATATAATGATATTTTTGAATGAGTATTACGAGGTTATAGCCTATGAGGAAATCATCTTCAAAACTTAGGTCTTGAACAATCATTTGTCTACCAAATATCAATTAACCAGACTCAAACTAAAGTTGAGTACACGTAGGACTTACAGCCCCACGTCTACCGTCCCAAAAGCATTTCGGAAAGTGTTGAACATGCAATTTTTACCCATCAATGTGCTAAGTCCAATTAAAATTCTGTATGAGATGCGGGTTTTATTTGTGTCTTATACAAGCTACAACTTTTCTGTATTTGATTACATCAATTAAATGTGGAAGAATGCTATGGATATTACTGCTTGACCATCCAGATCGCTACTAGCTATTAGTTACAAATTTCTGCACTGAGTAATATATGACAACCTGTGTGATTCATGAATGATTATGCCATGCACTTGTGTAGTTATGAGAGTGATTGTCAAATATTTCTGCAGTCTTATTTCGGGGCGAATGTTTTACATCCTCGGACAATCATTCCTGTGATGCGGTATGACATTCCAATTGTAATAAGAAATGTGTTCAATCTCTCGGCTCCTGGAACAAAGATATGCCGTTCTTCCCCTGATGAAGATGGAGATTGTGCAAATTGGCAGTCTCCTGTTAAAGGGTTTGCAACGATTGACAATCTGGCTCTTGTAAATGTTGAGGGGTAAGATCAGTTTTGATTGAATCTGTCTACTTTCATGTCACGGTGTTCTGATCCCCCCCCCAAAACCCCCAACCCCCAACACTAACTTGGACTTATATGGACTTGGCAGAACTGGTATGGCTGGAGTTCCTGGTACTGCTAGTGCCATTTTCAGTGCAGTGAAGGAGGTGGGGGCTAATGTTATCATGATTTCGCAGGTACGTTTTAGTTTCCAGTTTCCAAGACTAGCGAGACTCAGATGCTTTCCATACAACTACAATGATGGCTTTTCTTACACAACATGCTACGGTGGATTTTGTTGCTAACAATATCTAGAAAGGTCAAAATTTATAGAATCTTACCCCTTACAGGCACTAAGGCTGTGTTCTATTGCTGCAAGCATTGTTCACCTTTATATGACTTGACTTGCTTTAGGTGCTTTCCTTATTTTATATTGAAATGAGAGCTCAGATGATTGCATCTTGTGCAGGCGAGTAGTGAACATTCAGTGTGCTTCGCAGTGCCAGAAAAGGAAGTAGACTCAGTGGCTGAAGTTCTGCGATCGAGATTTCGTCAAGCTTTAGATGCTGGCCGCCTTTCTCAGGTCCTCAGATAAACATGGTTTCAATCAAGCTTTAATCTGTGCATATGCCTTTTCTGAGCTAGCTCACTCTTCACAGGTTGCTATAATCCCAAATTGTAGCATTTTGGCAACAGTTGGGCAGAAGATGGCCAGCACTCCAGGAGTCAGTGCCACTCTTTTCAATGCACTTGCCAAGGTTAGCAAATAGCAAATTTTGTTTGTTCTATTTCCTTGCATCTTTTGTTTGATGCTGTACTGCCTTGCTGGCTGCTATTGATGATCGAACACTAAGCTTCTTCCTCTCTAGAAGTAGAATGGCTTTTGAAGTTTACGCCTGTGTGGTTAACAACTGTTTGCTGTTAATTTGATTGTAATGCAGGCAAATATAAATATTCGAGCTATAGCACAAGGTTGTTCTGAATACAACATAACTGTGGTTGTGAAGAAGGATGATTGCATCAGAGCCCTGCGAGCTGTTCATTCCAGGTTTTATCTCTCTAGGACAACACTTGCTATGGGCATCATAGGGCCAGGATTGATCGGGGCAACGCTGCTTGACCAACTCCGTGATCAGGTGCAGTAATATCGCTTTTCTGTTGATAGTGTTTCCTTTTATGAATTTCAATTGTAAGTTTGGTCTGAATTCACTAGTATTTTGCTCTTGAACTTGAGTATGTGGATGAAAATTTAATTACAGGCGGCTGTATTGAAGGAGAAGTTTAACATTGACTTGCGTGTTATGGGCATTATTGGCTCAAAGAAAATGCTTCTGAGTGACCTGTAAGTCTGAATTTCTTTTTTCATTATGAAGTGTCAAGGAATTAATTTGCATGCTTACCTCTAACTCAAATAACTTGCCTTTTGCGGAGCCTCAAGAACTAGGGTAAATGTGTGGTTGATATCATCATGATGTCAACCAACTGGTCTAATTAGAAGGGAGGCAACTTTCTTAAATGACTGATGCCAGCAATAGATGGCACAAGTCAAGTTGCTTGGCTGAAGCATGTCCATCTTTGGTGCATGTATCTAACTTGTTCAACCAATAGATCTTTCCTATCATGCCATCACATTCAGCTCTTGCCTGATACCTTGATGTTGTTTCACAATTATGCAAGTGATTATTCTGTATGTTTATCTCAGTCGTGCTGCTTATTCAGCAGTCTCCTTTTAATTATTATTTTAAGAATTGCAAGTTTATATAGTTCATTAGATAAAAATTTCTCTTTTCTGTCTGTTTTCATTTCCCCCCTTGATAAGATTCTTTTGAGACAATGTTCATTTATAAAGAAGTAATGACCTCAGAAAAATAGCACTAATCTGTTTGTAAAAGTACTTGGAGGAGTTTGTTCCTGGAGCATCGAGGCCAAGCCATAAAAAGGATCATGGGGGGTTCCTCATCGCCAAACCAACAAAAGAAGAAAGAAAAGACAAGAAAAAGAATACTGTCATAATATGGGTTTCTCCATGACGAGTGCTTCAATAATTGCTGTGGTGCAAGTTCTCCACAGCTCCTTTAGTTTTCCCTATGATTTACATTTGTGGAGGATTCTTGCTTATGCTTCTCTGAAGTACTTTGAGCTGCTCATGTCACGTGAACCACATGCTTCTGCTTCTGTGCATTCCTTTGAGATTCTGATTTGAGTCTCATGTTTCTGCAAGATGTTGTGAACCAATCTGGTTATGTCCACGAAAGCTGTCATGGACATTCCACCCCCCCTCGTTACTTTCATGTTTCCTTTGATCTCTCTCTCTCTCTCTCTCTCCCCACCCCACCCAACCCCACTTTTTCCCTCCTCTCTCCCTCTGTCTCTCTGTCGCATTTTGTTTTTGTTTTTGTTTCGTAAGACTACTTTTTCTATCTAGTCGGGCTCTTATGTTTTCCTTAGCCATGCAACTTGTTTTGCATACTCCAATCTCCATATATTTGTTGCATTTTTAAATGATTTGAGAAGCCATTTTGTATATTTTCCATGCCTAATTCTTTTGTATATTTTTGTCTAGGGGTCTTGACTTGTCTAATTGGAGAGAACTCCAGAATGAACAAGGACAAGTTGCAGACTTGACGAAGTTCGTCCAACATGTTCAGGGGAATCATTTTATTCCAAATACTGTGTTAGTAGATTGTACAGCTGATCCTGACATCGCGAGCCTTTACTACAAATGGCTGTGTAAAGGAATTCATATAATTACGCCGAACAAGAAGGCAAATTCTGGACCTCTTGATCAGGTAAACTATTTTTTTTTTTTTTTGAGCAACTTTATCAAGGTTTTGTTGGGGTGGAGCTTCATTTTCATTTTTTTTAAAAAAATCTGGATGCTGGTGCTCTATGAGATACTTTTTCAGGACCATATTATTCTATTTCTGAACTCTGGACACTCATGCTCTAATGCGGACTACTCATGCACACCTGTTTCTGTGATTATGTTTTTTCTTTGTAAACTTCTATATAAATCCATAAATTTTGGTTAGATGAACTTATGTTGTCATAGATCATTCTTAGTTTTAGAGATGTAGCGCTCTTCTTGAATCTGTTATTTTGCGAAGATTTCCCTGAAACTTACAGTAAGGCTCATTGGTGGCATCTTTTTTTGCAAAACCAATGTAGTATTTGAGGTTGAGAGCTCTGCAACGGCAATCATATACCCATTACTTCTATGAAGCTACGGTTGGTGCGGGTCTTCCAATTATCAGCACTTTAAGAGGTCTTCTTGAAACCGGAGACAAAATTTTGAGCATTGAGGGAATTTTCAGGTTAGATTTACCCTTCGTCTTAGAAGATCTTAATTTCTGTTTCTTGATTCCCATATGTTATTTAGGCTTATGGTATTGACTTGTCTCTGCAGTGGAACATTGAGCTACATATTCAACAAGTTTAAAGGTAAAATAAATTTCAGTGAGGTGGTAACTGGGGCTAAAGAAGCAGGCTACACGGAGCCTGATCCAAGGGATGATCTCTCTGGAACAGATGTTGCTAGAAAGGTGAAATGCTTACCTTGAATCCGCTTTCCAGTTGCTTATGTAGTAAGTCAAATGGGGGTGTCATTAATTGGGAATGAATTACCAGTCTCTAGTTTGGCCCTTAGTGTGCATTGTTACATGTGCCTAAACTTCACATGCTTCCGAAGTCTTTCTATTCCTTTTTACCTGTGACTATCCAGTGGGATATGAAAGTTTCGGGAGCTCATGTTATCATTTATGTTACCACTTAGCGTTTTGCACTTTACTGTCCAACGTATCTTCTGCCCTAAAGTAACTTTAATGCGCCAGGTCATAATTCTAGCGAGGGAATGTGGGCTAAAGCTCGAACTTTCGGATATTCCTACCGAAAGCCTTGTGCCAGAACCACTGAGAGTAAGTATCAAAGTTCCACCTGAACAGTATATTTTTTGGGTTTTGGTTTGCCCTTTATGCTGATGTAAGGTACTCTTTTAGGATACTGCATCAGCACAGGAATTCATGCAGCAGCTTCCTCAGTTTGATCAAGATTGGGCAGATAAACTACAAGCTGCTGAGGACTCTGGAGAGGTGAGTACACAATTATTCATGCATTTACATTTTTTGAAACATACACGTGAACTATTTCTTTTTTCGTTGGTTCTTTTTTTTTTTCTTTTTTTTTTTCACGATATGCTAGGCTTCATATCTAACAGTCCCTTTGGACCCCTCCTCTTGGGCCAAAGCCCAAGACGTTAAGCATGCCATACACACTCTTCACACACACAAGTAGCATGCCATACACCCTCTTCACACACACAAGTATTGTGCTGTTGGCTGCCCAGAACCAAACTTGAGCTGGATACTTCGTCCTTTGAATTCGGTGGAAAAAGAACCAGAAAGAGATAGGAAGTAGATGCGATCATGCGACCAATGCCAGTGGTTTCCAAAGATATGGGACCGAGACCTGGTTTAAATGGTGCAGGTCTTAACGGCTTTGGGTTCAGGTCTTGGGCCGATTGCCATCCCCAAGACTCTCATCTTGTTCTTTTCATCTCTACTAATACAGCAACACATTACACCATTAGCCACAGAGCAGGCTTTTTTCTTTTGGGGGTTGGGGGGGATGTGGGTGTAAAGGGTCAGATGTATTATGCTGTTTCCTTTTGACCCTTGATCCAGAGTCAATCAATCAACTACCCGTTGCAACTTCACGGCAAATAGGATTATAGGAAGTGCTGACAGTTTATTGAATCATTTTTTGTCCATTATAATCTGAACCAAAAAAATAATAAAAAAATTAGGGTGTGTTCAGTATAGAATTCGTTTTCCAAATTTTATTTTCCAAATATTCTTCTCATTTTCTAGTTTTCTTTTCCTTTTCCAAATCAAAAAGATGTTTTGAGAATTCCCCAAAATCTTTTGTAAAGTTGGAAAACTAGAATCCCTTGTTTCCTTGGAAAACTAGGGAAAATTTTCACTTTTGAACACATTTTCCAACCCTCCTTATTTTCCATGAATATTTTTCCAAGAAAACTGCTAAATGAACCCACCCTAAACTTTTTAACTCCATTGGTAAGGACACACTCTTCATTTCTGCTAAACTGTGAAAATCCTGTTGTGAAGGTCCTAAGATATGTCGGAGTGGTGGACGTGGTCAATCAGAAGGGAGTTGTCAAATTGCGGAGCTACAAGAAGGACCACCCATTTGCTCAACTCTCCGGGTCGGATAACATCATCTTGTTTACCACAGAGCGTTACAAGGAGCAGCCTCTGATTGTCCGAGGTCCTGGTGCTGGTGCAGAAGTCACAGCCGGTGGAGTATTCAGTGACATCTTGCGCTTGGCTTCATACCTTGGTGCTCCCTCATAATTGATTTCGGACTGTGTAAATTAGTCAGATATGAATAGTTTGTAGCTTCTTCTTTCCGGTCTTTCCTCGACGGATTCTTGAGAGTTTTTTGTCCATCTAATGAGGCCTTGGTTTCCATGACTTTCGTGTTTAACTAATTTGATTGTTAAAAGGTGTAGACTTTGTGCCAAGCTCGTATCGACATATTGTAGTTGTACCTTGTATTTCGAAAACAATGAAATAAATCAATAATATTAGAAGGCAATTTTGGTGCCAGTCGACTTGCTTCATTCTTACTGTATTACCAGTTAGTATATGCTTGCAATATACTTCACCGTTGTTTGGCTAGTAATTTGTGCCACTAACAAATTGACATATGACTAGCAAGTCATTTTTTTTTTCTTCCTAAAGATGTCTGGAAAAAATTGAAATAGTTGCATATGATGTAGTCTCCTTACCTTACCTTAAATTACAAGCAAGAGAACAATTGTAAACGTGCAAAAAGGCATAACATTCCTGATGATTTTGTTATTGCATGAATGTCGTAATGTGAAAAAATAAAAATGACAAAAAGACTATTGGGGTGAGAGAGGCTCGAACTCTCGACCTCAGGATAACTCAATGTAGCTATGAGACCTACGCGCTAGCCAACTGCGCCACCACCCCATGGATGGAATAATCTCGCATATTATCAAGCAAATTCTATAATCTCATTTCTTAAAATTAATAAAAATAAATCTCAATATTTAATTTTTTGATGAAAAGTGGATCTTGTATGTGAAAATTTGTAAATATTGATGTATTTCTTTTTTTCTTTTTTTTTTTCTTTTTTTTTTCTTTTTTGTAA
>ONZA01002730.1:6426-19832 GCA_900322205.1 Kewa caespitosa
AGAAGAGCTGGGATCGGTTGTTTGTAGGTACTGTGATGAGAAAGGGGTTGGGTTTGATGAGGTTGTGAGGGTTGTGCCTGGGTCGTACGAGAGGAGGGTCGAGGAACGGGTGTCGTTGTCGTACCCGGGGTTGCCCGCTTGTTATGTGTTGCATACGGTGGATGCGTTCGTGGAGGGATTGCCCGAGGAGGAGTTTGTGACGGAGGAGGAGGAGGCCGCGGAGTATGGGGGGTGTGATCAGGGGGTTGCGAATGAGGCCGTCGCTACCAAGAGGCATTTTTGGAAGTGGGTTCCTGCTGGTTCGGTCTGACGTTATTCGGTTTGTGAGCTTTGGGATACCCTGTTTGTCGTTGATTCGTTGCGTTGCGTTGATTGATAGTAATTAGTTATTGTTTGGTGCTTGTGAGGAGTGATATATTGTGTTTGATTGTGTTAAGTAGTTATTCTTGGTATAGGATATACTCATATTTTTCAGTTATGGTCTCAAGTGAATGTGTATATAATACTGATTGTCAAAATTTTGGAGGTTACACTTACATGGATGAAATGAAATAATGTTATTCTCAGTGCCTATATTCTGAATTTTATCTTCTCCAATGTGATACATGCGATGGTGAATGAGTGTAGTATTTTGTGCTACCTAGTAATAACCAGCTTTTCAAGAGCATCATATTCATTGTTGGTTTGCCAAATTCACAAAAGATAAGAGTGACATGAAGTAACTGAAGCTGAAAGTACTGCCAGAAGTTTTCTCGTCATGCCAGGAACGTTAGTTGCGGCAGATTCTTGTGTTTGTTCCATAGACGTAATCATGTGGAGTTATATGACAGCATATCCAGGAGTCAAATGTTCCGTTCTGACCTCAACCTATAGCTTTCCCTTGCGCAAGAAAGTGTTAGCGGCACCATTCTATCTTGTTGTGTCGGAATTTAGTATTCAAAGGATCTTATTTAGAAAGATTTTGGACATTTTGCTCATTTTTTGAGGTGGAAGTGCAACCAAGGTGCGTCGTTACTGTAGATGCTAATTGTGTTGGGTGTTATACGTTTCAGCTATGAGACCTGTAGTTTGTTCTAGGTCGTAAGTTTGTGCAAATGCAGGTCTTGATGTTTTAGGGATAATTTTCAGTGTTTTGGAGTATGATTTCAACTAGCTAGCTTCGAAATGAAACATCTGCCTTTGGTTTCTCAACTTTGATGTGTGGCTCTTTCGCCTCTATGTGTCACATGATCCCATCATGGGGCATGTAGTCCGATTTACATGAAGAAGTCATAGCATGCCTGGTCTCTGTGCTTTTGGTCTGAAAAACTGAGCTAATGAAAAAAAATTAACAGTTGAAAGATCTTTAAAGAACAGAGGGACTATAATAGTGTTATTTGATATTCCTTGATTCTTTTTATTTAACCTCGATATACATGTAGCATGAGAGTGTATATTAACTCTATCTAGATATGTGGAGCTCAGGTGAAGTGTCGAAGAGTTGACACTTCATAACTCGTATCAGCTCTGTTAACGTAACAAATCAATAAACTTAGACACTGCTCTTAATCGCAGTGCTGTACCCATTGTCAAACTTCTTGTTCCATAGCATAACTCCTCCATAGTTTGCTGAACCCTTGATGGAAGGAAGGACCTGAGATGTAAGCACATCAGGAGGGATAAAACCAGGTGCCGCATCGGTAGAGGCTGGTATTCCTAGGAAGAGCTGTTTAGTTTGAAATGAAGCCCATTGGTTCCATGCACTCAAGAGATTATTGTCACTGCCAGAATACTGGCATTGTTGATTGTTGTAGAACTGGACCCACACATAGTCAAACAGACCTGTAGCAATAGAATTGTTTAAGCTGGCATCTGGGAAATGACATTGAGGAGCTGCTGATAAGTACACCGTCTTCTGGCCATTATTATGAGCTGCCAGAGCCCTAGCCAGGTCATCCCAGAACATATCAACACCAGTCTCAATATCGAAATCAATACCATTCAAAACCGCATTTCCCAAGGGCCGGGAATCAGACTGACCCCCTAGGAAATTGTTCCAGAGATAGTCGGCAAAATTGTTTGCATCGGCAGTCGAGGAGAGAGAATAGCTCCCGGCACCACCTCCTATGGAAAGGAGCACTTGAATGCCTTTCTGTTGGCAGGCCGAGATGTCACTGCTAAGACTGGCGCAACCGTTGTTAGACGGATTACAGTGGCCGGCTAAGTTTAGCACCGGGGTTTGCCCATTACCAAAGGAAGACACGAAGGCTATGATAACAATGCCGTAGTTTCCGGAGTTACAAGTGTCTAGTAGGGTTCCTTCACCACCGTCTTGGCCCCAATATATGGCTATTTGGGAGCCATAGGAGGGCTTGAATGAAGTGAAAGTTAAGAGGGAAAGTAGGAAGAAGAGGGCTTGTACTCTGGTTGCCATGCTTCTTTTGATGTGTGATTGGATTAATTTTTGGCTTCGAGGAGTAAGCCTTGGTAGCATGCAATTTATAACGCTAGGGTCAATGGGGTCACAGATAAGTGCAGAGCAATTTCTTGTCTTGCGTATGGAAAGGGTTGAGATATATGTCTCACTCACCTGACCTGAGAATAAGTAAGTGACCGAGGAAGGCAGAAATGTACGTCCGAAGTTTGAAAATTGATCAGTTGGGTTCATTTTTCCAAGAAGGCTCAGAAACGAGGAAAGTTCAGTTTTGATTTTAAGTAGAAAAGTCTAAGCTTCTGCGGTCATTTGATCTTCATTGTGGTATGGAAGGAGTAGCATTTTTGTTCTCACAAACGGTAAATTATAAGATGCACCATGTCATTATTAATACATCTAAGGGGCGGATGGAAGTGGGAGATGAGATGGTAACCACTTCCCTCTAACTCGGGGAAGACCCGGATTCGAATCCCACCTCCCACCTAGTGAGGGATTTATCCCCTCTTCCCCCCTAGGCCCCTACTAAGTGAGGCCTCCTTACCCAAAAAAAAAAAAAAAAAAAAAAAAAAAAAATAATACATCTAAGGACTTCAATGTAATACGACTAGTCCCCATTCATATCGTATATCCTTCGGTCATCATTTTTTGGTGCTATTGTCTATTTCTTATACCTCAGTAAGAACTAGCCGAGTCGAGTTTGAATAGGATTATCTAGCTCTGACTCGTACTCGGTTCGTCCACAAGTGAGTCGAACATGAGCCAGATCGGGCTACCTCATGGGTTGACTCGTGGTCGACTCATTGAGTCGTCAAGTCGAATTGGACAAGCTGAGCTAAACACGAGCCGAGTCTGGTCAACTCAACTTTTTATTACTCCTATTTATTCTACACAATACAGGTATGTTGAGTTAAAGTAGAATAAGTTTCCATTTCATTGAAGTAAATAATAGAAAATTTAATGACTTAAACTTTTGAGTTCCGAAAATATTAAAATTCGATACGAGCCGAGCCGATCCGACGAGTCAAGCTGAGCCGAATCTAGTCGATCGTCGAGTATTAAAATTCTTAATCATGACTGTTACATTGTAAACGATGATTGTCAACAAACTAGGTTTATAATATGCATAGACGAATTGTTATATTATTGTTGTTGTTTTCAAAATAATGGTCACATTAACTTGCACATTTTTTTGTATTTTTATTTTATCATCTCATCTCATAGACAAAAAATAATTACCAACCATTAGTTTACTAATCAGCTAAAACCAATGACTGGTAGAAGACTAGAAAGCTACTACGATCAGCTAAAATTGAAAATTTATGCGACTCCGAAATGGCCCTTTTGCGCCCTCTTTCCATCCCCACATCACCGTCATCCCAATATTCCGGCCACCAGCAAGTTCAGCAACATGCCCCCAACTCCAACCACCCCCCTTTTAAAAGTCACCCCTAAAAGTTTCTCTCTTACCTGACATTTTGTAATCCCCAAACTCTTCTTATATGATTACCATGTCCCAAAACCCTAACCCTAACCCTAATCCTAATTTCTCGTCATTCCCAACCCCTCAATCCCTTTCCGATTGGCTCAAACCCAGATTACCTTCCAATTCATTTGCAACTTGGGGGATTGACCCAGGAACCAAGAACGTTCACAACCTATGGCTCGAGCTTGCTGATGGTGAGACCTCCATGATCGATAACACCCCACCAATTCGCAATTTAGAGGTTGTTTTTGTCCGTATTCTAGGAATTCACAGTAAAATATTACTCCTTGAATCAAATCACGAGCTTTCCGACGGTTCAATTCAACAAAGGAACCGACCTTTATCGGAGAAACTCAAGTCCGATGAGGATATCGAGACCGCTACGAAACGGGGAATCAAAGAAGAGCTGGGATCAGTTGTTTGTAAGTACTGTGATGAGAAAGGTGTTGACTTTGATGAGGTTGTAAGGGTTGTGCCCGGTTCGTACACCAGGAGGGTCGAGGAGAGGGTGTCGTTGTCGTACCCGGGCTTGCCCGGTCGCTATGTTTTCCATACGGTGGACGCTTTCGTGGAGGGATTGCCCGAGGGTGAGTTCGTGACGGAGGAGGAGTCGGAGTATGAGGGGTGTGATCAGGGGATTGCGAATGAGGCGGTCGCGACGAAGAGGCATTTTTGGAAGTGGGTTCCTGCTAGTTCAGTCTAAATTGATGAGGCTGGTGAGTTTTGGGAACCCCCTTGATTCGTTGTGTTGATTGCTACTAGTGCTTGTCAGGGAGTCGTACCGCTGTTTGTTGGTTGTTTTGACTGTTGAGTAGTTATTCTTGGTATAGGATATACTCATTGTTTTCCCAGTTTTGATCTATGTGGATGTGTATATGGATGTGTATATGTTACTCATTGTAAAAGTTTTGGAGATAATGAAATGGTATAATCAGTGAATATATTCTGAGTATTATCTTCTTTAATGTCAAAATTGTGTCTTGATCTTTTTTTTATTTGTTTGAATATACATGATCATGAATGTAGTCTTTATGCTACCAAGTAATCAGTCTTTTCGAGCATGTATCGTATATTCGTATTCGGTCTTAC
Source organism: Kewa caespitosa (assembly GCA_900322205.1). Lineage (NCBI taxonomy): Eukaryota > Viridiplantae > Streptophyta > Magnoliopsida > Caryophyllales > Kewaceae > Kewa > Kewa caespitosa. The sequence continues at coordinate 11,412 of ONZA01002730.1, forward strand.
GAATTCACAAATGTTGTAATGTGTGCTTACAAAGATGAAAGTCTTGCCACAAATTTTATCGTTATCTCAGGGACTGTGTAATACCAGGTCGATTCTTGTGTTCATACCATATTTGAAGTTATATGACAGTATTTTTAGGTGTTAAACTTTGCTGATCATGTTGGCTTCTGCCTATGGTTTTCCTACTGCACAAAGATGGCACTAGTTGCAACTTTTTGTCCTACTGAGTGGGAAGAAAGATTTTAGTTTTGGAGAGAACTTGGCCATTTTGCTCATAAATTTCAAGTGGAGGTGCAACCATGATACATTGTTGCTGTCAATGCTAAGTATATTTGTGCATCATTTGTTCGAGGTGCCTGTTAAGATTTGTTTACTATAGTTCTCTTTACGAATTATGCTCTTTGAAATTTGGTGGAGTTGGACCAAATTGTAAATAGAGTTGTTTGTTCTAGACCGGCAATGCCACCCTTGAAGTTCATTGAAACTATAGCAGTGTTTTGGAGTGTGATTTCAACTGGTTTGGCTACCTTTGGTTTCTCGAGTTTGATGTGTGAGTGTGGGCCTTTGGCCTCCATGATAGGGTATCATGGGGCATGTAGTCAGATAACATGAAGAAGTCATAGGATGCCTGGTTTCTGTGCTTTTGGTTTGAAAAACTGAGCTATTGTTAAAAGGGTCAAACCTAACCGTCTAAGAGAACAAAGGAATAGAATAGTTTTATTTTATAAATTCCTCATCTCTTTTGCTTTAATCTTGACGTACAGGACAGTTCGCAGTACTCACACCAGTAGATTAAAGAGTATAATGATTTTCTCTAGATCTGTAAAAGGGTGAACTGTTGAAGGGTAGACACATGGTATTTTGTAACACTTATCACCAGTGGAAACATAAGAAATCCCCTAACTTAGACGCTGCTCTTAATGGCAGTGGTGCACCCATTGTCAAACTTCTTGTTCCATAACATAACTCCTCCATAGTTTGCTGAACCCTTGATGGAAGGAAGGACTTGAGATGTAAGCACATCAGGAGGGATAAAACCTGGTGCCGCATCGGTAGAGGCTGGTATTCCTAGGAAGAGCTGATTAGTTTGAAATGAAGCCCATTGGTTCCATGCACTCAAGAGATTATCATCGCTGCCAGTATACTGGCATTGTTGGTTGTTGTAGAACTGAACCCACACATAGTTAAACAGCCCTGTGGTAATGGCATTGTTTAAGCTGGCATCTGGGAAAGGACATTGAGGAGCAGCTGACAAGATTACAGTCTTCTGGCCATTATTATGAGCTGCCAGGGCCCTAGCTAGGTCATCCCAGAACATGTCAACATCAGTTTCGTATCGAAATCGATACCATTCAAAACTGCATTTCCCAAGGGCCGGGAGTCAGTCTGACCCCCTAGGAAATTGTTCCAGAGATAGTCGGCAAATTTGTTGGCATCATCTGTTGAGGAGAGGGATTAGTCCCCTGAAGCACCCCCTATGGAAAGGAGCACCTTAATGCCGTTCTGTTGGCAGGCTGAGATGTCACTGCTAAGACTGGCGCAACCGTTGTTAGACGGGTCACAGTGGCCGGCTAAGTTTAGACCTGGGGTTTGCCTGTTACCAAAGGAAGATACGAAGGCTATGATAACAATGCCGTAGTTTCCGGAGTTACAAGTGTCTAGTAGGGTTCCTTCTCCACCGTCTTGGCCCCAATATATGGCTATTGGTGAGCCATAGGAGGGCTTGAATGAAGTGAAGGTCAAGAGGGAAACTAGGAAGATGAGGGCTTGTGTGCTCTGGTTGCCATGCTCCTTTATATGTGTGGTTGGATTAACTTTTGGCTATGAGGATGAAGCCTTGGTAGGATGCAATTTATGATGCTGGGGTCAATGATTCGGCATATAAATGCAGAGAAATTTCTTGTAGATGGATATGTCTTGCGTATGGAAAGGGTTGGGTATATGTCTTACTCACTTGAGAATAGGTGACTCAGGAAGGCAACAATGTACTTACAAAGTCTGAAAAGATCAAAAGACCAGTTGGGTTCACTTTTTCCAACTTGGCTCAGAAACGAGGAATGTTCACCTTTGATTTAAGCATGGGTAGAAAAGTCTGGACTAAGCTTGTGAATTTAAGCACCAAGGACTAGGACAGCAAGTTTACTAAATGCAAGCGAGGTTTTGTTATCAGTGATCAATTGGAGGTCAGATTTTGACCTTTTGGCGCCAAAATCAAAAACTATGACTCATAAAATTTATCATTAGGGCAAGATCCAAAATGGTAGCTATAAGCCTTTGATGTGCCTCGGATTATGACTTCAGCAGTACACATAATGAAACCTGAAGTTATAATTCCAAAGAATTGTTTGCATCTAGATTCTAGGGTGAGATCAATAATATTAGGTCCTTCCAATATGTAAAATCACATCATGGTAGAACTCAAGCCGCCATCAAACAGTACCAAACATCACCAAAGTTCAGGCCCGGTTATTAACATGAGCAGCCGGAGCGATTGCTCTGGGCCTGGTTGGAAGGGCTCAATTTTATATATATATATATTTAAAACTATAGTAGTTTAAGGATGTAAATTTCATTTGATATTCAGTACGTAACGCTTGGTTGTTTCAGTGGTTTAGCTGGGTTCTTCTAACTTCCAGCATAGGATCGATCGTTATGTAATATGAAGCCTTTAAGCATATGTGCTTCTCGCATATACAAAGAAAAGAAAAGGAAGGACAACTACAACAGCCAAAGGTTTGCCGAGACTATGGACATGATCTTAGCCTTTTCCTAGCCAGTGTCCACTAAATTATCCAATGATTGGGATGGGATTTCCAAAAGGAAAAGGTGAAATATCTAAAAGGATTTTGTGGTATACAGTTGTTTTCTGCTTCCTGAAACTGAGAGGAGAGGATATGTGAGAAAAGAGTGATGCTCAAGTGGTAGGAAGCACACCATATAACTTAAAGGTTGGGAGTTCGATTCTCACCAAGGCCTTAGTGTCTCTCTTTACACCAACCCGAAAAAAGAAAAAAAGAAAAAAAAAGGGAGATGATCTGTATATCAACCCAGGATGGCATCATTTGATCTCTTCTCTTGTATTTTTCAACCATTTCCGATTTCTACTGAAAAGTTTATTTGTCTAACCCTTTCTAAGTTGATTTTCTAAGTATGTACAAGGTGGAAACATTAGTATAAGCTTTTCTAACTTGATATTTGCTGCTTCCATTATAATTAAAGAAGATAGATAGACATTAAGGGCTCGTTTGGTAGAAAGCATGTAATGTAATCAATTTATAACTAAAAATGGGGAAGGAGAAAGAAGATTAGGGAGGGGGTGTAATGGAGATTGTAATCAATAATGAAGGGGAGGATGTTATCACCATTTCTCATCCATAATCATCTATAAACAAGATCACATCTCTCTTTTCATGTTTGATTACATTCTTCATTACATCGTATTCTCTCTTTTCCTCTTCCTCCTTCATTTTTAGTTATATTTGATTACATTACATCACATCCTACCAAACAAAAGCCCTAAACATCATTTAGATATGAGCAATTCACAGTTGCATGTGGCTGAAGAAAATGGAGAAAAAAAGAAACAAATCATAGTTGCATAATGTCCCTAGATTCCAGAGCATAACACTGTTATGTATAGGAATAGGTAGGTATTACATTAGAGAAGTAAAGGTGCTTCATAGGGATATACTTTTAAGGGTACAGGTGGGGGAGGCATGGTCGGCCCTTCACAAGGCCTAATAAGATTTCTGTTACTTGGTGGTAGATGGTCCCTAGATCAAGGATCATAACTCATAAGGTTTGACATGGCTATTGTGAAGCGTACAAGTCAAGTTTCGTATTCAAGGCATTGTCTAGTTTCAATTCTAATTAACCGCGAACACCAAATACAAACGTGAACGCTCATTAGACTGTTATAACCAGTGAAAGTTTCTTTAATTTCGAAAAGCTGTCCCGAACTCAAGTTGATTATGCCTGTTTTGGACGATAGAACGGGGGGAGGAGGAAAAAAATTATTAACCCCTAAGTACTAGTTACTTGTGTTAACTACCAGCCAAATCCTTGTTTACAGACATAGACAAGGGTCAAGGTCAAGGACCCAATAAATTGTTGCTCGACATGGTTTCATTTGCTTTACAATGACTTACAGAGTTCATCAAGTGTATAACAGAATTACCCTCTACGTACAGCAGCTTGTGAGGGATTCACTTGTAACTTTGAAGATTCCTTAGTGACAAAGTTATCCCTATTTCAACCCTTTTCTGTTTGCCCTTTTCCTCTGTTTGGAATCTCAATCAATCCCCTGACTCCTTATCCCCCCTCCTTTCTTGCTTTCCTTGGAAATCATTCACTTCAAAGTGAGACAGTATCTTCTCATCCTGTTACTGATTGATTCACCTTTCTAATCCCTCTCCTTTAAAGCCCCAACATCTTAATATGAATCCTGATTCCTGACTCATCTGCTCAGACTGATAGCTAAATGGGTAAAAAGAAGATAACATAAATAATACTTACAAATCCTTTCTATTCATTCTCATAATTCTAGTTTTTTTCTGTCTAACCATCCATATTACATCAATGAAAATGGAAAAAAGGAAAAGGTTAACACTAATAGTTCATAACTACTATATGGTAGTAGAGCATTGACTCCCCTGCTTAGAGTTCATAGCACCTGTAGGACTGAGTGGTCCTAAAGTGAGAATAACCACACAGTTGACATTCATCCGGTACCTTCCGGAAACCCATGTAGCGACCTTCCATCGAACCCGTCCCTCCACTCCAACAATCAAAACAAGCTTCCCATTCGCCTGATCCCGACCCACTTGATAACCGAGGGCAGGGCTCACAGGGAGGCGGTTGCCGGTTAAAGAAGCCGAGAGCAAGTTGCTATCTTGCTGGCCTTGGTAGAAGGGTGGGATAAGGGTATCCATAGTAATTTGTTGTGACTTGTAGGAAGCATAGGTTCGAAGCTCGTCGTAGTAAATGCCAACCTTTTGGTTAGGGTTTCGTGCTTCCAAGGTTATGTCGATGGTCGAGGTGAGGAGGTGAGGGGACGAGAAGTTGAGCTGGTAGACGTCGAGTTCTTGGAGGATGAACTGTGGTTTTGCAGGGTGGAGGATGAACCAAAGAAGTAGGATCAAGGATAGGATGGAAAAGATTAAAGTGGAGATTATTTTGAAGAGTTTCTTGTTTAGGAAGTTTAAGTTGAACCCTTTCTTGGCACAGTGTTTTGGTGATCTTACATCGATTTGAGACATTTGCAAAGAGAGAAGAGGAAGTAAGAGAAGTAGGAAAATGGAGGATTTGCATGGAGCATGGTATAGGGAACGTTAAGGGGGATTAAATAGAGGAAGTGGAGAAGCAAAAAATGTGGGTGAAAAAAGGAGCAATAATGTTGTTCTTTGAGCTTTTTGACTGCTACCTGTAGTTGGTTTGTGGTGGTGGGAACTGGTTATTAGTTATGTGATGGAAGTATCTTTCTAGTCTAATAAGCCTTCTGGAATGAACTTTAATGAGATCAATAATTAAGGTTGAAATCGTAATAATTATCCGTTTAATATAATGCGACTTAACCTACCTTGTTAATCATGTAATTACTAGTATGCTGTGTAATAAGAGGTGGGTCTATTTTCAGAACTTGCATTGTCTGAATTCTACAGAAGGGTATCAGGTCATTGCTTGACTGGGGTTAGCATGTAAATTAGCTCTGCTTTTTGTGGAAGTGCTGATAATTATTTGCATGGGTAGGGTGTCTTAGTTGCAAACGCAATTTCTACACACAAGTAATGGCATGTCAAGTCAATTTTCTTAGCCTTCCTGCATTCCTGTTATCAATTTACCGAGGAAGTTATAAAGCAATTCAGGACACTGATTGTATTTAGTCAAGACCTTGGTTCTAAACTCTATCTTCGTATTGTTTGAACATCTTTTGTACACAAAGGGGGGCCAAAAAAAACGAAAGAAAAGAGTTCGTCCGTCTTAAGGTTGAGTAACAAATTTTTCTCTAGTACCATAGCTTTTTCTGAGAATGTCTTAGAACAATGCTAAGTTGATTCTGAGGATATTAGATCAAGAAAATAAATAGAGATGGTAAGACGTATTTTACAGGATTAAAAGAAGGTAAAATCATTGTGGAGGTGGCAATACTTAGTGAAATGTGTGTGTGGCTTACTTAAAAATTGCCTCTCATATGTAGAGAATACACATGATTTGCATACTTAGGCTATGTTTGGCAAAATTAGTTGTAGCTGCAAGCTGTAACGTCACAATTCCTAGTTGAAAGTAGTGAAAAATTGTTATAGCTGTAGTTGTAGCTTCAAAAACTGTTTGGCAACTGATAGTATAACAAACTAGCTGCGAAATTCAAGTTATAGCTTTTAGTAAAAAGCTAGATGTTTGTGCTAAATATACCCTTAGTACTTTGAGCAACCACAAGCTAAGTTAATCAGGCTACGAAGGAGAGTTATCGAGGATGAATATAGAGGGCAAGGGCATGCACTTAATGTAAAAGAGAGAGAATGAAAGATTATCATAATTTCATGCATTAATGAAGTAATAGGTATGGGGTGTTTCTTTCCAAGCTTGATAATGTGACCTAAAGGTGCTTAAGCTTTTAAAAAGTGTTAGAGAAAGAGATTGTCTTGGTTTTACATAGCCTTTATCCATGATTTCAAAGTAAATGAGGGACGATAAGTTAAGTAGTGGTGGTCCATTGTGTTTGTCCACCTATCTCACCTGATTTGGCTAACGTCCATTGACATTACTGCATTACTCCCTCGGTTTTTTAGTCTCATTCTTGTTTCATATTTGCACAAAGATTAAAGTAATGTGGGCTTTGTGGTTTATGGACCAAATTGCCTTTACTTATTGGGATGAAAAGAGAGGGTAAAGGGAGAGAAGTGGGGTAGTATGGATATTTCACTCAAAAAGACAAACCAAATAAGGAAACAAGAATAAAATTAGCAAACAACCCAATAAAGTAAACAAGAATGAGATAAATGAATGGAGGAAGTAGTATTGTGCTACTTGCACCAGAAAAAAAAAAAAAAAAGTACAAAAACAATAAATTATGTGGCGCTTCACTAAACTTCTCTAAATAAATTGTTAGGTACAAATCAATACTCCTTCAGTCACAAAGATGATCACCATCTTCTCTTAACTATATTTGCTAACCTCCACAATTATGAGAACTCCCCGTACCTTATTAAATCTTCAATGGGCCTGCCGCCTGCAGGCCCGGTCGTGGAGGAAAGGAGGCTAGGACACAAGCCCAACGGGGTTCCATTTTAAAACCAATTGGCAATAGAAGGAGTAGCCCATTCGACTTATATACTAGTCCTCTCTCTCTATATCTTTCAATGTGGGACTCTCACATGTGGGTATATTAACATACCTATTACTTCATTAATCGATTCAATAATTTTCCAATCTGAAAGTCTATTATTATGGACGACAAATGTTTCCAATTAGCATTACCAATTAAATATCATGAAAAGTCATTGTATTTATTTTTTTGTTTTTGGTGTAAAGGGGGAGGGACAAAGGTCAATGTAGGCGGGAATAGAATCAAAATCTCAGATATCACCATCAAGAGACTTTACCAACTAAGTTAGCTTACACCCACATTTCTGTTATTATCCTTAGAACAATGGCAATAGATAACGTACTGTTGGCTTATATGGAGCATAAGCCGGGATAGAAGAGCGCGGAGGAAAAACAAGCGAAACGGAACGATACGGAGCACAACACGCAGATGAGGAGCGCACTGCCAGGACCACCCGACCGGGCGGTCTGGACGTCCGATCGGGCGGCCTGGAGTGCCTTCTGTCCTCGTGCGTGCAGTTGCGGAACTCGGGCTCGGGTTTTGGTAGTTCTTTCCTTATTTCTTCTATATTATCTTTTAGGCATATTGTATCAGATATTCCCTAAAGTGTTTTAGATTGATTGTATTTGCTTTGGTACAATATTTGGGCTTGGTAAAAGGTTAGGTTTTCTAAGGGGTTAGGAAACTAGGGCTTAGCGGGACTCTATATAAGTGACCTCTCTTCATTGTAACTGCATCCCTCACATCTCTTATTAGTGAATAAGAGCTCTTAGTTCGTTCGTGGTTTTCTCCCTATTCGGGTTTCCAAGTAAAAATTTGTTTCTTGTCTTGGTTATTCTTCTTGTTCATTTATTGTTGTGTGTGAGATAATCTCTCGATTCGAGTGATAACCCCAACACTGGTAAATAAGAATGGAGTTTTTACAACCTATAGTTTAATAGTTCAAGTCTTGGCTATCCTCCTTTTCTTTTCTTTTTTTTTTCTTTTTTTTTTTTTTTAATTTTTAATTTTCCAAAGGCTTGTCATTGGTCATACTCATACAAGACGTACAACATTGGCATAGTCATTGGCCAATTCCTCTACTATTGTTTACAGAC
>ONZA01002735.1:5022-15449 GCA_900322205.1 Kewa caespitosa
TTTTAGGTATCAAGCTCAGCTGCAGAAAAACCTGATGTACTTGGCTGCAATTGCTGATGCCCAGCCACAAGAGACTGCAGCACCTTCTCAGCCTCAGGTACCAGGCTTACATACTGCCCTCAGTTTCTTCCACTTCTTTTAGGAGGGGAAGGGGGATTCTGCTTACCTTTTAGTTATTACTTCTTATACTAATCCACATTTTTTACATTAACAGATGACTCCACCGTCATCCATCCCACAAGGACCTTTCTTGCAGCATCCTCACCCTGCCAGCACTCAGCAGCAAATGGGTGCAGGTTCCTCGGGTCCTAGGCCGCCATTTGCCTTTCATTCACATGATCAGCAGCTTGCGCATTTCCAACAGCAGCAGTCTATGGCAGCTGCCATGGGCATGAGACCAGGATTTGCATTTGGGAGCCCTGTCCAATTCACGGATTCACATGGCAGGCAACTCAGCTCTGAGTCCAGGTTCGGTGATAATCAAGGGAAGTCATTCGGGCAAGGTGGGGGCAACAGAGAATAGGAATGTGTAGTTCATTGAAATGTCTGACAATGAGATTGATCATAGAACATCTTTAGTGGGATGTAAATGAAAGCTTAGTTTCTTTATTAACAAGGGAAGCTATCACTGGGTTCAGAAATATGAGCAATTAATATTTGTGATCCTTTATGTCAACTTCACTAGTTTTGTATTAAAAGGGTGAAATTCAGGTCTTATATAACTTTGTGGAGCACACACAAAAACAGTAGTTCTCCCATAGAGTTGTGTTGTTAACCACATATCGGAATTTCTGGCTCTGAATCAGCTAAATGTTCTGTGTGAGCATTGAAGATACTTGCTTAGGCGCTAATTACTATCTTGTGATCTCAATTATTGGTTTTCAAACTGAGAAAGGCGGGGCTCCTTTATTGACCTTTCCCCCGATCGCTTAAGATATGATTGCCCAACGAAAAGAAGACTGTTTCTATGATAGAAACCAGTTGGCTGTTATGAGGTAAAGAATCAAACGTGTTAAGATGGATACTACAGAACTATGATCTGCTAGATTATGTGGAAGTCTCGCCAATCTTAATACACCACCTGACATGAGGTCAATTGATATCTCTAGTGTTGAGGATAATGATGAGGATAATGACTACGGATCAAATTATGGTCGTGGAAGATGATGTTGAAACTAATGCTGGCTCCTATTGATCAGTCGAGAATCCTATCAACCGTGAAGCTTGTCCAAGTGAGGCTTCGCAGATGAATGACCAACACTTCCTTAACGTTCGTTCCTCCATGGCGGTAACCCAATGCACTTATACTTTCATGGTGTCCTCTATATACAAGTTCAACATCCTCAAAACCAAGATAATCATTCTGTAAGAAGATTACCTTTAATAATACATGTATTGTTATAAAGCTTGAAAGGTAATAGGGATAAGCTGGCATTAATGTAGCCCACACAACCGGCGAGCTGTGCCAACAAGTTCGCAATGGACCTTTTAAAAGGAGTCATGGTCTCTTAGACTCATAGTTTATACATATCCAACCCTTTAGCTTTCAAAGATTTTTTCTTTCCCTCGTTATTTTGCTTCAAAAGTACAGATATAGTTGGTAACATCATCCACTTTCCAGATTTCTCGTTTAGACTTGCTCAACGTCCCATTCCCAGTAGTACTAGTACCATCTCATTCCGAATTCGACTCTCTAAAGGTTCAGCTTTAAAGCGCGGAGTCATTACAGTTTTCTTAAGATTATTCTTGGGTTAATTTTGGAGGACCAACAATTTCAAAGCAATGGGTTGTAGTAACATTTAACATTGCTGGAAGTTCTATGTACCAAGATACATCATACAGGGGTAAATGGCCGCCCCACCAGGCCACCACCAAGATCAAATCAGATCAGGTAAGAGGGCATATTTGAGCAAACCCCCCATAATCTTTTCTACAAAGCTGTGTCCAAAGGTCAAAACATGGTAACCACCTGGACCTCTTGCCCATAAATTTAAGCAGAAAAATGAACAAGTGAAATGACTGCTGCAGATAAGCTTAACGTTTTTTTAGCTTTTGGATAAACATGTTGATGTAAAACATCTGAATGGAACAAAGGGTGAAATAAAATTAGGATGGCCATTCCAATCAGAAGTTTCTGTTTAAGCAAAAGATTAACGGAGATCATGAATCGTGAAAGCATCTCCTTCGGACATCTGCCATCCTGCTGTGAGTTCATCAACCAACCCACTTCAATATTGATGATCCATAACTTCAGACTCCGATCCTGTCAAAAGACCAAATGCTCTCGCATATTAGAGTTGTTGCATAACATATACACACCAAAGTTAAACTAGTGGGCGCTAAGCTCAGAGTCCCCCGTTCCTTTTCAATAATTGTGATATGGAAGATATTTGAGAGCATGATCATGCTACAACATAATCACTAACATAAAATCGCCACAAACAAAGTTAGAACCTACAAGAGGAACATCTGGATGTTAAAAGCTGTTTCCATATGATCTTGATTCTGGAGGCATTGCCTCTCCGCATAAAAGGGAGGACAAGGGGGAGTAAGGGGGAACAAAGAACCAAAAAGTTGAAAAGAAAAAGTGCCTAGGAGGTATTGGCCTGTTGGTTAGGACTGAGGCCAGAATTCTTTAGGCCCAGCAGCAATATCAGCATATAGAAATTTGCAAGTATTCTATAGATTCTCATCCTCATCGAACTAAATCTATATGCTTCAGCAATCAGCATCAACATTATGAAGAAAGAAAGAGAAACTGGAAACAAGAGAACCTGTCAAAAACATAAAGAACCAATATCTCTTTGTAAAGAGAACTAGGTTATAGCTTCATTAAAACAGAACATAGCCACCCAGACAATAAAAGTGTTATTCAAGTTCCACATAAAGAAGTGAGTGTACTAAAAAAAACCTAGCAGATGGAATCATTCACATACAACAATACAAGTTGTTGAGGTGACAAGCAACCATAACTAAAAACTTAAGGGCATAAACTGATAAAGTTACTTACTATCTTCGAGATGCCAACTGAGCAGTAGTAGTCCTGCAAATGATATAACTTGGAGTCAAAACAAGCATTGACATATCCAGCACCATAAACTAACAGACAAGGAACTCCGAAGACTCACCTGGCCTGCTGTTTACTGACAAAGCTAGTAGCAGCCCTTGCATGAGTTGACCCCTTATTTTGCAGATTACCCATGCCAGATCTATCAGAATATGCACCATTTTCAGCAGGCACTACTAACGGCTGGCCAGGCCTAACTTCAGAGCCATTAAGTTCCACCTGATCTTTTGACTTGCTCAATATTTTCACATTTGGAAGACCTCCAGAAAACCCAAACCCTGAGCCATTAGAATGCTGGCTCTGCATTGCAGATGAATTTGTATAATCCGCAGAATTTCTCGCAGACTTAGATTCTATTGAAGGAATCTTCTTAACTCTACCAGCATGAGCCATTGGTGTAACAGCCACAGATGGAAAAAAAGACGAGTAAGGAGATGAAGCTGCAGCAGCTGCAGCAACTTTTGCCACTGCTGCGGTGGCCGCAATAATTCCTTGTGCGCCTTCACGAAGTTGAATGTAGTCCTCTTCAATCACAAAAAGCTGCCAAGTCAAAAAGGGACTTGTTAGTAGATGTTGCAGCTTACATCTACACTAATAGAAACATATAAAGAAGAGCTTACTTCAGGGTGACTCGCAACAAAGTCATCAAGCTTTCCATACTTCTTTTTGTAATCATGCCAATGAAGAGGTGCAAGCATCTTTCCGAGTCTATTTGGTAGCTGTAACAAACACCATGTCCAATTAACACTCTATATAGTTGACGGTTTCGCAATAAGAAATTAAGATGACATGGAAAGTCACACACTAACCGTTGAACCAATACGAATTTTCCCCCCAGCTGGGATCGTTCGAACAATACAAGCTAACAATGCTCTTTCATCAAGGAGAGCAATCTCTGGTATCTTCACAGTTGACACAGAATTTGTCTGCCCAGTTGAGACAAATGCTTCAGATAAAATAGCTTCAGGAGGAGGGTTATTCACAGTAGCTTCAGCGAAATGGACAGGATGAACGGATGCTTCAGATGGTGATGGGCTGGCAGTGGAACTTGTTTGCTCTGCCACCACATCTCGACTCTCTGCTTCATTGTCAGCAATGTTGATGGCACCACTGTCTTGAGCCTATATAGAATTTACATTAGTAAACATCTGACGGACCTATCTTACAAATCAAAATTCAGGTGTGTTGTTTCCACCAATTATGCTAGATTCAGTATCTTAGTGTATTGTGCAAAATGAAGAAAAAGTAACCAGTAGAAAAGAACAAAACAACTTAAAAAGTTAAAACTGAGGGAATTTCTAATTCTGTACTTCGGCTCTTTTCACTTGACCCGCTTTCAAATCTGAAACACGTTTAATTTCATGACATGTGAACCAAATAGATATCTAGCAATACATCAGTATCTCTTTGCAATCAAATGATATCTGCAGTCAATGTGAAGCTAACCTTCAGTTCACTACTTTGATTAAGAGGTTCCAAGCGCAATGCCTCATGAAATTGTGAAGAAATCTGCTGCAAAGTATGTTGAGCCTCAGCCAAATAGCCTTTCTCCACAGACTGAAGGGTCTGCAACGAAATTCCTGGTCAGTCACGCAGTGGAAAGGAAATGATGTGTAATCAAACTTGTTAAATTCAAGAAACATAATATGTACCTGCGCCTCCTCAGCACACGACATTTGAGAGTTAGCTTCCAAACCTTGGGTCATATGAGTATTCAGATAGTCTTGATGTAGACCAGGTTCACTGACAGAGAACTCATAGCTATAATTGGCATCTGACCTCGAAGGGTTTTCTTCACTCTGGGATGGCGGATATTGGTTCTGAGAGGAGACAGGACCTTCTGATACAGCCTATGAGCATCGAAAATAATCAGCAAACGAACAAACAGTAACAATTAAGTTCCGGCCAAAAATATACCTGTTGGTTTTGCCAATGCTGGAATGTAGTCATTGCCGGTACCGAGTGAAAATGGCCAACATGAGATTGGGGAACATGTGATGGCACAGAGTGGTTGGTTCCTTGTTGATGCATGACATATGGATGCAGTGCAGCTACCTGTCCAGGTGCAAGATATGAAGGCATCCCGAGAATGGATGGAGTAACTGGAAGACTAGGAACATGGTTGGTCTACAAGCACAGTAATAGGTTGCAGTTAATAACATCACAAAGACATGTCTGAATCCCATACAGAAAAACATCAGCAAACTTAATCACAGAAAACTATCATGTAAAATTTGCCAAAGGCTAAGTTCAGGCAAAAGTGGGTCCACAATTAGATCTGACCAAGACCCTGACCAATGTTAAAAGTTTAGCACCAAAAAAAAATTGGCCAAATACTACTCCTGTGTATGAAAGGTACAGAAGCATGCTGACGATAATCATGCATAACAGATTCCAATTTGAAGTAATTCCTCACTCATCAGTTCCAGGAGCCCGTTTTTCTACATCTATGAATAGCAAAATTCCTTCATCATCTTTTACTCAATCCAGGTCCATTTCTCTATCATGCAAGCTGCAATTACAAGGTCTAGCACTGTGGAAGTTCTCTTCTTCAAAGTTTCCCACACATCATCAGGACAATTTACCACAAGTCTTTTCCGCACTGTGAGTGTTTAATATGTAACCAAGGGCTCTCTAATGAAGCTAGTAGTTAACTGCCTGCGTGATCAGGGTATTGGAGTTCAGTGTATCATTGCTTCGGTGCTGTCAATTTATCCAATTGAAGCTACGCTACTATATAATTGATTGTATAGTTCTTGATGACCCATCTTCAACAAAAGGTTATCGTAAGTATTTTTCGTCAAAATTAGTAAAGGTTGCCCTAGAGGTTGTTTAAAGTTATGCTGGTAACACCCACTTGTACAATTCAAATGGAAGATGTGCAGAACATATAGTAGGAGAATCACATCTTCAATCATCGATATATTGTTTAAGACGCTCTGACCCTGACGGAAGCTGCATACTGAAATTTGATCAAATAATCAAAGTGACAATTTGTGACAGGCCAAGACACACCAAGAGGCTAAATATAACCTCTCAACGATGTTAGATGCGGTAGACAAAACAACAACCTGATACAGATCTTCAGCTTGCCTAGAATGAGAAATATCAAGACAGTAATTAATAAAATCTCACTGAAGTAACACTTCAATTTCTTGTTTCATTATGTTACACTGTTAGCAGTTTCTAATAGTGTCGAAACAACAGTGGACAAACAACGTTTCTATCTTGACGAGCAACTTCCATATTCAGCTAAGTCAGTGGGGGCACTCATCTTGCATCAATACTAGTTTGAGGTAAGGTTGCATACATCTTGAACTCCTAACTCAACCCAAGCCGGGCTATATGCTAATAGTATTGGATAAATCTGGCTGCGAAACAGTCTGATTTTTCAATGACGCTACATCTTGAATTAGACTATCAAAACCAACCATCTGAACCATGGACATGGTTCATCTGTTCTGTGGTTCAATTGTTGTCAAATTCGTAATATGTTCCATCACAAATATACAAGACTTTAGGAGCTGAGGGGCATGTCAACTCTCATCCACCTCTAGTACCTACTTAGAAAGAGCTACTACTTCCCATAAAAAGTAATGTTCCCTACTGATGTCAACGCGACTGACATCATGTCATAATCATTGGTGGCTGCAGCTGTGACATTTTCCATAGGGGTGAAAATTAAGCTATTTTCTCAGCACAAATGTAATCCTTTGCAGCTTGGGGAAATATAGACTCCATTCAACATTTCCAACCGGATTAGAAAGAGATCGTTTCAATGACGAACTCGTGTCCCCAAAATGATTTTACCCCACAACACATACTTCATGTTTCCTTAGGCAGCTTTTGTACTTTCAGGGGCAGGATTTTCTAGAGCCCCAAGTCTGAGATCGATGACAAACTTGGTGCCTTTGACGTGAATGAATCTCATTAGTCACTCTTAACATCCTCAAAGCAGCCACAATCAAATCATAAGCAAGTAAGAAGTGTGATACACCTCACAGTGTACAATGGGTGACAACAAAAGCACTCTGTAGTACATACAAGGGAGACTAAAATCGAGGATGAGTCGTATGTGGCTATCAATGAAAAGAGCTTACGAGAATGGAAGCTTAGATGGTTTGAGCATTGGCAAGGAGGTCGGGAGCATTAACATAGGGAATTTGTTCACACAAACACACCAATGCCAGAAATATTATTCAGATTTCCGTCAAGTCTGTTACAGCTAATCCAGATGTTTCACGTGGCGCTTCAGGAGGCAATGTGTTGTGGTTCAGTTTCATACATACTGTGAATATCTGAAACACTAAAACTTTCAGGAGCGCAGAAAGGGCTCTGACCAGCAACACAATCTGTACTCTGTAGTCACCTAGAATCGACTATCAATTCTGCTACTAAATTACATTAGAATCTAAAAAAAAAAAAAAAAATTTGGGGGTTGGGGGGTGGGGGGGCTACTATTTTTCTTGGTTTTTATTATTTTTACAAGTTCACTACACATATGGATAACTTCTTATTTGCACAAATCATTGTATCATTTGATGCAATATCCCACTGGAAAAGCAGTAAGTTAACTACCACCACATTTTCCGTATCCTTCTTCCTTTTACAACTAAGGAGGCCGAAACGATTAGTGATTCAGGTGATAATTTGAGAACTATGGGAAGATATACTCAACAACGGCCTTTCCAAATCAACAACAATCAAGCAGATTATTTAATAACCCTACCTGTGATGAGGCATTGCCAGATGAACCAAATGTCTGAGAATTTTCTGAATTGCCATTTGGAAGACCCCCCGAAGAACCATTTGGTAAACCAACCCCATTAGCTTCAACATGACTTCCACTGTTTGATCCGATTTGAGATCCATCACTTGCAGTATTCTGTGAGATAGTTGATTCAGTGTTATAGACACCACTTTTTCCTTTGAATCCAGCCAGTTCAAGTTGAAGTTGTTGAATGGTCTGCACGTGCATCCTTTCCATTTCTGCAAACTAGTATTTCAAATGCGGCTACATCAGAGAACATTAAAATGCATATCGCACATACATGCAGGCAAAATACATCTATACCAACAGCCACAGGCACACCACATACACAAAGGGGGACTGAAGGACAAATAAAATGAACTTACAGCAAAAATACTGGAGAGAGCTTAGACAATAACAAAAAAAGGTAGTAGAGGATAAAAACATGGACAACTTTCCACTACAAAATTAACCTTAATGGCAAATCAAATCATGTTAGGAGTCCAGGGAATCTACCTGTCGTTGACAGGCGAGCCAAAGCTGGTTGTACTGCTCCGTACGTTCCCGAAGCTCAGCTTGCAAGGTGCTTGATTGCAACACATCCATTTCCTGCACTCGCGCCATCCAAGATTGTGCATCCCGAATCTGTTCATCCTTGTAGAGGATGGCCTCTTGATCCAACTTATGCTGTCACAATAATGATATCACCAAATTCAGCAGACATAAACGTTGGGGACCAACCAGGATAACTAACTAACTAGCTCCTGCGATCCCACTCAACCTTCTCCCAACCCCAAAAGAAAAAAGCCAAACTTTTTTTTTGGAGAGCATGTCAAACTGTAGTATCATTCAGAAACTAAAAGGCTCAGGAACATATAAAGACAGATAAGAATTAATAACTCCAAATGTGCCAACAGACCTGTTCTTGCAACTCCATCATTTGCCTCTCCTTATCTCGGATATGTTCTTGGAGATCATGTAACTGCTTCATATGATGTGCTCTTTCTGCATCTATGCTATCACGCTCCATCCTGTCAAAAAGGTAAATGCACTTACTTTCCAAGTCTACTTTATCATGCACATACACCAATACATCCTCAATGTCAGTCCTTAGAAACAGCAAAATGACCACAGCTGACCAATCAAAAATCACTTGACCAACAAGTCGATTTTCAAAGACTAGCAAGGCTCACCGGAAGTTTGCCAACTCTTTGTTCTGCTCTCTCAGTAAATCTTCCTTAGCCCACGCCTAACAAACGATAAGAAATTGTCAACAAATTAGACTCAAGGAAAGCAAGCCCTATAAGGAAAAACCGAACAACACATTCTATCAAACTAACCGCTTCATTGTCCAATCTAACAGCATGCAACTCCCTGTCCTTATCCTCCATCTTCCTCTCAAGCTCCTGAATCTTTTGCTCCCTTTCCCGTACTTGCTCCTGCCCAAACCGACCAAACTCGTAAACTAAAAGTACAAAAGACACGGCAACACAAGCAAGCCAGCTAGGACTATTTTTAAGCTGAACAACCTGAATCCTAGCTGCGACACTGGCTTGCTCTTTAAGCTGAGCTTCGTATCCGTTCTGCATTTCAATAATCTCGGACTTCGCAATCAACCTAGCCCGAAGCTCAATCTCCATTTGCAGGAACTCCTCCCTCTGACGAGCGAGGCTATGAATTTTCTGCTGCACCGCCTCCTCAACCCCCATAATGCCGTCAATCTGTATCGAACAGAAGTCCACCGCATCAAGTCCCTCTTGTCCCTGCTGCACCTTAACCAAAACAACTCAACATCAAAATTACTCGAACCTCAGCGAACTCATCGTTTTCGCTCTCCGAATCCAAAATCCAGCACGAAAACAACATCAACAAACACATAGATTACCTCATAGATAGTCCGTTCATCAGAATGCCCTAGCTTAGACCTCTCAATCTCCTAAAACGAACCAAAATTGAACCAGATCATGCACAAACCCTAATTAAGACCTTCTACACATCCAATTACGCCCCAATTTCCCGATCAACACGAAAAACACACAATTAGGTCACGATTCTTACCTCATTTGTCGCGTTTCGAACGGCGTTTTCGGAAACGACACGCCATTCCTTGCGCGACGGAGACTGAGACGACGAGAGCGAAACGCCGCGTCCGGCGCCGGCCTCCATTACCGGAAAATTCGCGAAGAAAGCGAAACCCTAGAATTTAGAGAATGCGTGAAGAGGAAACCCTAGAAATTGGGGACATTCGAAATGCAGGTTTGAAGAAAGAGAGAAGACTGAGAAGAGTGTGTGTGTGTGAGAGAGAGAGAGAGATAAGTGGGTTTGTGAGGAGGGGTACGGTGTGCAAATTGAGGGTTTTTGAGGGACTGGATTGTGCAAATATGAGAAATAGCAAGGGCCGATCGTTGACGACAACAAAGTAGAGAGAGAAAGAAAGAAAAAGAGAAATGGGGAGGAGACTCCCGCCATTTATAGAAGAGGTCCTCTGGGGTGTGGTGAATATCTCACGCGCGGTGTGGTGGCGCGTGTAGTTGAGATGGGCTGGTTTGAACAGTTGTTTGTTGGGTTGGGTCGAGTAAACTTTAGGTTTGGCCCATTGTAATTTGTAAT
>ONZA01002753.1:35427-45831 GCA_900322205.1 Kewa caespitosa
TGTTGTTTAACAACAATTTGTTAATTAGAGAAGTTAATTTTTAACTGAAAATAACTTTCCATTTGTTAAGGTACCTGGATGTCAGTTCATGTCATAAGCTGCAATCGAAGCTATTAACACACATGAGGAATGCCACTATGTTTTTGGTCAGAGAAGTCGCACATTTCAAAGGGGATTTGGTTTCAGCTGTTTGTGCAGCTACATTTGATGAGCATATGATGTTCCTGAGTGGTCCAAGTGCCCAGGTGAATTCACTCGGCCACTATTATGCAATTGATTAATTTACTTTAGCGTTTTTGAATGATTTGATTTTTATACGATCTCTATTTGATAAAATCTGCCTCTTCGAGCAATCAAGTAAAATGCTAGACCGTGTAGCTAAAAGTGGACACGAAGTGTTCTTCGAAGTTTCAAAGTTCAGATATAGCTATAGTGAATAATGTCTCACTGCTTTCCATGACACTGCAAAATCATGTGACAAAAGGAAGACGGTAAAGATAAAAAAGAAAGAAGAAAAATCCATCGTTTTGACTACTGATCCTAATTTAGAGCATGAGGAGTCAACCCTCCGAACTCCTTCATACTTGGAAACAAGCTTACCTTGGTTTAATATAATTCTTAGAACCCAGAGTGTAATATAGAAAAGATGCGACCATTTATTTGGTGCTGAGAAATCAAGGTCCCCATTTTAGTGAAGAGCAGATCTCTCAATTTTTCTTTCTAATTGTTTTTATAAGAGAACATGACTATTACTTGTCGGTCCATGGAAATTGCTAAAAACCAAAGTTTGCATCTTCCAGACTGCTGCTGGCTTGAGTGGAATGAGTTAGTTAGAAGAAATAACCAAGCTGAGTTCTAGAATTACATGCCTGAATTAGCATGTGAGGCACCAGGATTCTCTTCAAAGTGAACTTATTGAGTTAGTGCAGCATCGGGTCCTACCTGCCAGGCTATTGTTTTCATTGTCCTATTTCTTCTACTGATGTATCTTCAATTTTGTAAATGCTGTGTATGGAGTAAGAGCTCTAATGTTGTCTCTCCTTATCCATTGCGCTATATTAAGCTTATGAAACATCAACGTATTTTAACTTCATATTATGGTTTGTTTGGCTTTCTGGCCATTCTTTACAGGGCCGAATGGGGCAGGAAATTGAGGAGTTTGTTAGATTTGTAAGTAACTGTACATATAAATGCCGATCAGCGTGCATTGACGTGCGAAATGCTGTGGCTATGCATCTGCACCAATCAGCAGGCAAACTTTCTCAGGTTCATGGTTCGGAACTTCATAAACTAAACCTCTATATGATACTCATCCAATGGTTCTGTTTCAAAAATGTTTTCTTGTGGTTTCTCTCAGCAGGATGTGTCACATATTGGTCTGATATTGAGGCTTTATGCTTTCGGGCTGTATCCGGCTGAGTTCAGTCTTCAGTCAAACGGTTGCAGCATTCTACATTCTGAGCATGCGATCTGTACTTCTTCTAAGCAGTTTCTTCCTGAAGGTTGGAATAAGTTGCAAGATTTGTCTGCTTTGCTGGGATCCGCAAAGACTTGTTATCACACCAACTTAAATGAGTGTGATAAGTCCTTTAATTGTGTGGGTATTGTGAATGAAGCATCTGTGCACTCAAAATCGGATGATAAGGCTGCTAAAACACGGATGTCAAAAAATGGAGAAGATTATGTATCACTTTATTTAAACTCACTAAAGTTTGTCTGTGGGCCTTTTGCTGAATTTGTCAATTCCGAAAGGAAAAGGATAACACCTGAAGTGGCGGAGTCATCCACAGGAAATGCATTACATGTTGTCCAGGAAGCGCTTCTTCAATATTGCCATATTTTTCTTCATAGTCTGAAGTAAGAAGCACTTGTCTTTCTTTTCATTCCCGATTTCTTTTTGCCTTGTGTCATTTTGGGTTGGGAAGGGTTTTTGCATCATAAGAAACTTCGGTTGAGTGTTTCATAGTTTGTTTCCTAAGTTCTTTTTGCTGAAAAATGTGTTAATATTGCAATAGTTTATGAGCGCTGTTGTCTCATGTAGTAAATAATAGGTCCTAATGGAAATGTGAGCAGTTTAGTTATGTTCGTACTTGCATCTGAGATAAACTGCTTAAGCAATTTTGTTTCCTCTCCTCTTTTCAATTCAGTCATTCATGTAACGTGGAACAAGATGCTTGTGAGGAAATCGATACGACTGTGCTCAGCATCTATGTGGCTGCTTTCACTATTTCCCTGAAGTTAAATCCCAATATGAAGGTAACCAGATGTAAAGTGATGAAGTTATCAATCCCGCAACGAGTTTTATAAATTTGTTTAAAAAAGAGCTAAACAAAGACTTTCTTGGTTCTCATGCTAATTGGTTTTCTCTTGCTTTTTCAGGGAAGTAAAAGGCTTATAAACTATCTGCTTTCTGACAAGTTTATGCTTTATCTACAACCTCAGAGGCTTAAGTATATAATTGCCATGCTTCATAACATTTTTGTGGATTTCTACAGAGACGAACGGTTGCGAGAGGTTTTTACTTTCACTTCTTTGTATTCTATCATGCATCAAATCATTCATGTATTTGTTTTCTTATTCATAGTTGCATTCAGCATTTATATGGCTAATATATTCCTTTTGAGTCTCCATGTTGTAGCATCCTCAGATAAAGTCTCTTCAGGAATGTTTTAGTATGACCATATCATACCATGCCATACGGTTACCCATGTTTCCTCTGACAACATTTCTGCCTAGGGAAGCATGGGGTTGCACTCAGACTTACTGTAGGGTTTACAGATAGGCTGTTTTTCGTAGCCCCTTGATCGAGAATGCATAGTGTCTGAGTCCATCTACTTTCTGCTACATCACAGCATATAAGTTTGCATATAACAGTTTGTTGATCACCATTTGATTTAGTCCATATCAACTCTGTAGTTGAGAGTCCCTTTAGTGACTCCTTCAGCTTCACTGGAGACATACTGGATGGCATTGAATTAAAGGTGGACGAAAAATATTTGACTTCTTTTCATGGCTTTGTGTCATGAGTTATCTTTTGTTTATCCTGAACCTTAAACACTCCTCACATTTTTCATATGAGGTTTGAGATAAATCACCATCTATATAATCAGCCAGTATAGAGTAAACACTTAACACTGCTGATCACAATTCAGGCATTCTTCAATATGTTGAACTTTGTGTTCATCCAATCATCCTAAATATGAATATGGGCAGTAGCTACCTCTCAATAAATAGAAAACTAAGGTTTTGTATTACAGGATTTGATTTCTTTCCATGACAAAAATCTCCACTTTACCACCTATGGCTGCTGTTAGTTGGCTAATTATGTTCATATGCATTGAAATAATATGCATAATCTCTCATATCCTGTTTGGTTATCTTAATATCCTGGTCATTGACTTGACTAGTACTTTGCCTTGTAGGCCTCAAAGGCTGTAAAGTTATGTTGTGCAGCATCATGGAGTCGTTGTTTACTTCTTTGCCGGATATTTGTGGGCAAACAGAAAGGATTTGACGAAGAATTATCCAAAACAATGATTGCAGACTCCGTAAATGAGGCATGTAAAGCTACCGCTCTTGTTTTGGACATGCTTAACCAAATCGATAGCCATAAACTGGAGAAAGTAATGGTGTATAGTCTTAGAAAATGGTGTTTTGCCAGAAGCCTATTTGGAATGCTACCCTGTCCTGAAGCTCTGGTGAAACGTTGGGCTAAGGTAATTACTGGAAACCATTTGATTCGACTGCTCTGTCGTCCATGTCAGTTCTTCAGGCACTAATTTCTCATGTTATTGCAGATACACTGTAAATCTTGTAGCAAAACTGATACTAGTGCTCCAATCTTGGGTTCTTATCTACTCAATTTGCCAAGTTTGGCAAAAGGTATTGTATCAGCCGAAGCTGTTGGGATGATTTTAGAGCAGGTTTGGACTTCTTATATGTATACGTTAAGGGTTCTTTCTTTTGTGTCAAGCTTGTTGTTGGTCATCTGGCTTTGAGAAAAGATCTATTATCCCTTATTTTTCTTTTTGTTATTTTCCAGGAACTATTAGCATATCAGGAGTTCAATGACTTGTACCCTAGTTTCTCTCAGAGAATGCAAATGGAGATAATTGACATGCTCTTGCAGAATGTCTATGATTCCACCAGGTGCGTACAGAGATCTAATATTCTAGTCATGAAAGGAATGTTATCAAGGGCATGTGGCATTGGAGGTCTGGAAAGTTGTATCTTCTGTTTGTCAGAAGCTATTGAAACAATCGAGAGTAATAAGGTATGTGCTGTTTGGCTAAGGTCCTCTGTTGATCATGTAATCTGGTTTCCTTTTGTTGTTTGACATGGATGTGCACGTTGGACAGAATGGTTCTTGTGGTGTCACACTTGAGGAAGCTGCTCTATGGACTTGTCAACTAGCTACGGTGTATTCATTGCGTGCATTGTGTACACATGAAGCTGATCCAGACTCAAAGGTGCGATTGGCAGTAAATGCATTTTCCATTTTTCCATTTGTAACGAGTTAATTGCTTGACTAGTTCAAGGGTTTATCTCAAACTGCCCAAAGTGGTTTTACTTCCTCTAACTTCATCTTTGTTACAGAAACTGTTTAGCGATATCCGTAAAGCTGTAAGCTTATGGTCGAGGATACATGTTCCTAATTGTTCTTTCAGTGGCCAGAGTGATATGGGGCTTGGGCGATCATTGCTACTTCTATGTCACATTACAGACTTATTATCTATCAAGGTGTGGTTAGATGCCACTGTTCATTCCAAGTTTGGATCTTGAAATGGTTACCTCTGATGAACTTATCCTAATTAATGCCGTTTGCCACTTCTGTTCTCCAGGGCGACCTGACTCTTCATTTTGACGTTGTAAAAGTCATAATTAAAGTGTATAAATGGATGAACCTCTCGTTGGAGAAGTGTTTATCCCTACTGTGGGGACCTCGAAGGCTTAGCCATGCACTTTGTGCCGTACCTGTCAATGAGGCATTCATTGCGACTCTTTCAGAATATTATGGTGAAGATGCCACGTTGCTTGACGTCTGGATCAGTAGTCTGAAGAATTCTCGGCCACTGTTACTTGGGTTACAGCAGAACTTCTCTTCTTTATCTTCTTTGTTTCCGCTGGCCTTTTATGCTCAAAAACATTCTTTGGATACAGAGATGTCCATTGATGAAGTGAAAGAGGTTGCTACGCATCTTATTTCAAATGTAAGGATTAACTATTGTACTTAAAATGCAAGGACTAACTAGCATTCTCCCATATGCTGCAGTTATGATTCATTCTATGATCCCATTCTACATACATACTAGCCTTTTCTGCTAATTGATGTTTACTTGTTGTGTAGGTTCCAGTATCTGGTTGTTCAGTTTTTTTGGCTGGATATCTGTACTATGATCTGAGTGAAAGGCTTTTTGCCAGTGCACATGTGATTGAGGTAATAGTTGATGCTCGAGTTTTTCTTTTACAGCTCCAAGATCTGCTGGTATTCGGAAACCTAGTCATTTTAGTGATCTGTCCACCCTTCCTTGTGGTCAAACTCTTTTCAAATTTATTTTATTGTTGGAAAACTGTACTCCATAAAACCCAAATGCTATGCTATACCTTTTAGCTGTCAGGATTATATTCCGCAATCCAGAACACTTTTCTGGCTTGGCATTTATTTTCAAATGAAGATGGTAACTGCATTAGATGCAAGTAGGATTCTACCAGAAACATTAACTAGAACGCTTTAGATCTGAAGTCTTGTGTTCTATGCAGAATTCGCTTGTTTTCTTTCTTACGCTCTCTTTGATTTGTTATTTATAATGTCCTACATATAGGCGCTGTTATGTGCAAAAGAAGCACATCGTCTGCGGGGCAAGCTGTTGCAGGAGCACTTCTCTTTCTCCTTCAAGCAGGATGAAGAAAAACATGATGATTCTGGAAAAACATCACAGAGGCTGTCAGTTGGTGTTAGTAATTTCACTGTCTCCAGTCAAGTTGCTCTCAGAGCTTGGTCCAACAACACTGTTTCTCAGGATTCAGATGCATTTGTTCTTACTCCATGGAATGTGCTCTGTTGTTATCTTGAGAGCACTCTGCAGGTTGTCACAACTGTTTTTACTTGCATTTGTTATGTGCGGTACCTAAGATATTCTATTTAGATGTTACTATAAACCTCACACCATGTTATTTGGCTGTCGTATGAATACTAGGTTGGTATTATCCATGAAACACTTGGAAACGGAACTGAGGCAGAAGCTCAGTTCAGATTAGGCAAGAGTATCTCCTGCTTGCAGAACCTGCCCCGGTTCATTGTCATCTTCTCATCTTTTTTAGGCATGTGAATGATCTCTCACAGCCCTCTTTTTTGCCATCTCAATAGCATTTTTCTGTTATTCGATATTGGTTGAGATGCAATGTGTTTGATTGTGTTATCTGGGCAATAATTCAGGGAAGGTGTACCTTGGGAAGTCTCTGTTAGGTTTGGCCCACAAAGAAATGGAAACTGCAGAAGAAGTGTTTGCTGTTGAAAGGGATACTCTTACTTGCTCTAGTTGCTTGCTGTTGTTGGAAAGTTCCATTAGTGAGCAACTTGGCAACCTGCACACAAGGGGTTTCTATCAAGCCACAACAAATCCATATGAATCATCTCTTATAAGTCTAGTTTCTCTTGAGAAGGGCGATCTTGCTGTTTGGCTTGAGGAAGCAAATTCAGCACATTGGATGTCCCAAAATGATGTTGATGGGAAAATTAATGAGTATTCTGCAGTTCTTGCTGGCAATGTCCCAAAGCCTCAGAGGAGGACAAAGACGACTGCAGAAGCTAAGAAGTCCAGAAACACAAAGAAGGCATCGGAATCTCTGGCAACTCTTAAATCCTGTACGGCTGAGCAAACTTCAAGAGTAACTCGTTCCAGAAAGCAGTCTTCTCAGAAAAACAATGTTTGCCTTGAGGAAGTCGCTCAACATGGTGCTAATAGCTATTCAAATGGCGAGCTTGGGAAAGAAGCTAGAAATGTTTTGAACAAGGTCATCTGTCTGAAATGTTGCTCAGATAAACTCCAGAATTTCGGTTCATTCGCTTGTTTTATTCATTTCAAATGGGAGTTAGTCCGCAGGCGACAAATACTCAGATTACTGATCGGCCTAGGTATAGTTTCATGTACTTACAGCCTAGAGAAATTATGTTATGTGTTTCGCTATTTGATAAATTCATTCGAAGTTGAAAGTTTAGCTCGCAGCTATGGAATTTAAGACTACAAAAGATGATCACTGTTAGGATCTTTTATTAGTTGGCCCTTTAAGCAGGCTTTTTTTAAACATCACCCTTGGGATGTTTTCTCTCTCTCCATGTTTACCATATGTCAACAGTGTATTTGACTAAAAAGAGAACATAAGCAACTGTCTGTTGACCACAAGTTGGGCAATAGAGGGCTTAATGGTGATGGCAACCAACTTTGCCAGCTATCAAGCACCTAGCCGCCCAAGTGGTTTATTTAGTGTCAATTGTATAGATCTTTCGGCCACAAGTTAGTTACAATTTTTGATAAATCTTGTTGAGTATGGTGAGAAGTTCTATCAGAAAGAGTTTATTTTTTTGAATTTATAAACAATCTTTTTAAATTTGTGACACATTTTCCTTATTGCATTTGCGTCATGTACATTTTATTATGTGAAAGTCCTACCTCTGTGCTACATCCTCTTTCCGCTCCACAAGTGTCTTTTGATTGATCTAGTTTGTATCTTTTCAGCCATTGCTAGCTGCATTCATTTATCTGCCAAATATTCATTTTTAGTTTAAGATTCACCTTATGTAAGTTTGATCATGGGTGGATGTTCATTAGGATGGTTAAATCAGAAGGCCAGAGGATACGAGCCATTAGGACTCAAGTTTATCATTTTTTTTTTTATTATTTTTAACTTGTCCTGATGTCCTTCAAATTCACCAATCATGTGTAATGACTAATGATTGGTGAAATTGTGACTTGGATATAACAGTCCCACTAGTTGGGTTTACTAAATGGTATTAGAAATATGTAGGCATTCGTGACATCCAACCTGAAGCAGAAAAAAAGAAATCCAAATGTGTACCATTTTAGGTGTGTGTACTCAGCTAGCACTTGGTCATGCCTTTGCAGTTTGCACAATTGGTGACTCCTGATGGCTGATGCCAATTTATGACATTGGGCAATGCTTGCTGCTTCATTGTGTTTGCACCATGTTTTGATGAAGCTATGTTTAAACTTTCTGCTTGTATATATTTCTCTTTCATGTGGAGCTTGATGTTATGATGATAGACTAACTCTCAGTTTCTACTTTGTAATACACATTTCATCTGCTTTTCTAAATAACTGTGTGTCCTTGTGGTTAGGGAAATGCCAGGAAGCTTCTGCTGGGAATCATTCTTCACTTAAAATTTATACGAAATGCATGTCGATACTGGCGGGAGGAAATGATTGTTACTGTTCAAGTTCTTCATCCCTTGAGCTTAATTTTATTGTAAAGGAAATTCCTGGAGATGTTTGGGCTCGTGAATATGCGGAAGTACTTTACTATCTTTGTTGGTTTTCCTTGCAAGCATTGTCTTCCAAGGACACAAGGTATGGATGAAGCTTAATCTGTAAGTTAGCCGTTCTTATATTATAAGTGCAAATGCAACATTTTCTGCCTGTGTTTCTCTTGTCTTATTATTCATAGTTACCACAGACATAAGATTCTTGATTTCTGGTTCGGTGAATGATGGGGTCTCTATAGATGGTTGCTAATTACAAGTTGTAATGGTGAAAACTAGTATGTGAATTGTGAAATGTCTATAGATGACCATGATGTTCTAATTATATGGTTTCGCTTCTAGAATTTGTTTATGACTATGTATGAAGATCTTCATTATTATGTTTCTGAAGGAAATGAGACTCGTTCTCAACCATGTGGGTTATACAGTCTAAAGCTGGGAAGCACTGCAGGATGTCCATCAATGCGCAATGGACTGTTGTTCATTCACTTATTTGTTTTATTAGGGGACTGATTTCGCTTGAATTGACTTGGAGGGATGCAAAAGGGCTTCTTGTGTTGTGTTGAGATTGATGCTCAAGTCTCTCTCTTTTCCCAAAGTAATGTGAAAGGAAGGCAATGATGGATATCTTAATCTGCTATTGGTGCCAAAATCCTTGCTATGTTGACATCTTAAGTTTCCCATGGTTACCATAAAATTGTTCTGTGCTACTCTGGATTTGCATAAATTTCGATGAATTGGAGCTTAGCTCTGTTTATTGATGTTTAATTCCCTTGTGTCAAAGTTAACTGATGTGTAATCTTGGATACATGCTCTGCTGATGAGGTGGTGATCATTTTATTGGAACAACTGTCTTTTTAAGAACTTGAGTATATTATTGCCAGTCTTTATCTATAATCTGGGTATTTGTTTCTGCAAGTTGACGGAAAAATCCAGAAGAGCAGAGTTTGTGTCAAATTTTTGTGAGTGTATGGGTAGCGGACGTTCAATCTCTAAGATCTGTTTTAAGCTCTTGTTCGGTTCTGGTTTGTCACTGATGAACTGTCCTATGATGTGCTTGGAATGAGAAGAATGATTAAGAGGCTAATAGGTGGAAGAACAGAGAAAAATAAGCTAGGATCTGGTTGGAGATGGAAGGGTCATGGCTTGGCATGCTGTTATTCACCATAAATGATAGGCATGTAGAAGGAATGGAGGGTTACTATATTACCATAGGAGGACAGGACTTAGGGGAATGTTCTACCCTCATATGTAGGTAATGATTACCCTGGTCAAGTGGCACCCAACTTACACAACTCCAACATTTCAACCCCAGCTAGTTCAAGTTAATCATTCACCTTTTGCAAGGATTGCCTTAATTGTAGAACCATGTGTCTCTCTTGGAGTGGCTAATTCAATATCATTTCCAAATTTGTTTTTACTGCGTAGCTTGAACTGTTTCCTGGTCATCTAGACCTTTACTTGCCACCCTTTTGTCATTTGTTGGTGTTTCTGCATTTTGTCGTTCATAACTTCAGAATTGAATTTTATGCTGTTAAAATCAATAACTTACTTCACTCTAATTGCCAAATGAGCGTTTGCTTTGCTGTTGTCTCGAGTTGTTTCCTGATTATTAGTTCATGTTGATGCCTACCAGCCACCCTTTAAATGTTGCTTAATTCTTGGGTCTCTTGGCATGACCTTTACTATTCTTGTTTTCATGCTAATAACCTGAGTGGCTGTGTTAAGCATGATAAATCATTTGCCATTGTCATCCATTACTAACCATTTTGTGTCTTATTCCAGTAGTGTTTTCTCTGATGTATGCTGCATTCAGTTGCCTCAAGTAATCTCATATTTGAAGCTTTCTTTTGTGCTCAGCCGCGAGATTCCGTCGTTGTTTCAGAAGGTTCGTTTACACTGCTGTA
>ONZA01002790.1:6163-20513 GCA_900322205.1 Kewa caespitosa
CCTACCAAACTGATAAAGACAACTTTGTGGACTATCAAATAACAACAAGACAACCAGGGTGGCCCTAGGCCCAACACAGTTTTTATTATATATATATTGAAAGGTATCAAATTATTATCAAACTGCCCTATGGCAACATATTAAATTGAAGTGTCTTATATCAAACTTTATTTATAAGCTACATTTAACAAAATTATGAAGCTAAATGTAATAGTTAATAGTTAATATATCAATTTCATTAAAACAATATGTACTGAATTGTTACTCAATATGTAAATGAACCGACTAAAATTTAAAAAAAAAAAAAACCTTAAAGTATTGTTTCATTTTATTCATATAAAAAGTTTTAATGATAAAATAATAATGAACGTGCAATACACGTGCCATGATACTACTTTTATTTCTCAATTCTCAACTAAAAAAAGATTGTGACCGAGACAAAGCTATCTTATATTGCTTTTGCAGGTGTACATATAAAGAACACACAAGTGCAAATCAGTATTATCACTATTACTAACTCGGCTAGCTATCATTTTGAAGACGCAAACTTTGAATAAGGTAATAGCACTCTTTCCTTTCTTTTCTCTTGCACTGACTTGTTGCATTATGTTTGTTTAAAAGTGTACAACATTTTGCTATGATAACAGATGATGAGAAGCAATCTAAGCAAACTGCTCAAGGTATACAATGCATTGAGGTTCAAGCACTCACAAACCACCCAAAATCTTGGGTTTGCACCAAATGTCAGGAATGAAAGGAATAGTAATGGTGATCGCGCTTCAGCTATGGTCAGACCAGAACCATGTGATCAGATCACAACAGAACCAAATGCTCAAGATTCAAAATATGAAGCGTGGTTGGTAAGTAGAACATCTCTTCTTCCCTTCGTGCTGTTTTGGTTCAATAGAAGATACTACGAAAAAAATCAACATAAATTTGCCTCGTTTCTAATTTGGTGTTCCTCACAAGTGCAGGGTGATCATCCCTCTGCATTGAGCTCATTCGAGGGGATGGTGAACATAGCAAAGGGGAAAAGGATCGTCGTCTTTTTAGATTATGACGGGACACTCTCCCCTATAGTAGATGATCCCAACTTAGCATTCATGTCTGATACAGTAATCGAACTTTCCTAGACATTACTTCTCTATTTTTATTTTGAGAAGCAATTTATACTTTTTAGGAATGAGTTTATGTGAACTTGATTCCTTTGAAATACATGTCTCTTCCTCTGATCATTGTGTTATCGTCTCAGATGAGGTCTGCAGTACGTGAAGTAGCTAGTTTTTTTCCTACAGCAATAATTAGTGGTAGAAGTCGAGATAAGGTTAGCCACATTAGTATCTTGAATGGTTTTGTACATCAAGTTTGGTAAGTATAGAGCTGCTAAGTATTTCTGAACCTTGTCTCAGGTACATGAATTTGTGCAACTAAATGATGTATATTATGCTGGGAGCCATGGTATGGATATTATAGCTCCCCCAAGGCGGCATAAGTCTAGCGACAACAAGTACCAGACTCGAGCTGTTGATAGAAAGGTTAATTTTTTCTCTCTCTACTATTTTTCCAAGTATGTACACATATGTTTTGGAAATTCACATTTCTTTTGTGTGGATAATGTAGGGTAATGAGGTCATTATCTTTCAACCTGCTCAAGAGTTCTTGCCAGAAATTCTTAAGGTAAGCTACAGTTTAGATTTCAGAACAAGCTAATGGCATAATTTTGAAGTTGTTAAATTTCATTTCAACTGTATGTATGGGTATCTTTTTTACAGATACATAATGAACTGGAAGAAGAAACGACGGGGATAGAAGGGGTCACAGTTGAAGACAACAGATTTTGCATCTCCGTTCACTTCAGAAGAGCTCAAGAGGAGGTACATAGTCAACTTTACAATTCAAGTTGAAGAAAATGCAAGTCTCACTATTTGACAATCAAACATGACAAATTATTCCAAAATCGGATTTCTGTTGGTGCGCAGGACTATCCTATGGTAGAACAGAAAGTAATGTCAGTACTGGCAAAACACTCTCGATTTCGTCTAACTGCGGGTAGGAAGGTAAGATGAACAAAATAGAAATCGACTTACGGTTATGTGCATTATTACTACTTGGTTGATGTCATAGACTAATGGAGATACTTGATTTACAGGTGCTGGAGATTCGGCCATCCATAAAATGGAACAAAGGGAATGCCCTTGAATACTTGCTTGAAACACTAGGCTTTGCTGAATCAAGTGACGTCCTTCCTATCTATATTGGAGATGATACAACAGATGAAGATGCCTTCAAGGTATGCATCTTGTTATCGGGACAACTTTAGTTGAATCAAATACCATTCTGTTTACCTAGTGCCTCTCACGAGGGTCTGCCAAGAGCATAGTCAAGAGGTCAGATCATATATGTATGCATTTTAAAGCCTTAGGTTGTAATCTTTAAAAAAGAAGAAGAAAACACACACACACACACACGTCCAGCCAACTCTTGTGCTGATATATTTCACAAACATGTTAGATCCTCAATACATCACTTTAATACTCTGTAGCATATTGTCATCTCTTATATAACTTTCTCTGTTAACATGTCTTCGTAATGTGTACGAAGGCCTAATTACCAAAACAGAAATTATTTTTTTGTATTACAATCATTTGTACTCTCACATTACCCATGGTTATGACTTCTCTTGCAGGTTATACAAAAGAGAGGACAAGGGTTCCCGATTCTCGTATCACTTAAACCAAAGGATACAAGGGCTTCATACTCTCTACGTGACCCCTCTGAAGTACTATCGTTCCTTTTACGGCTTGCAAGATGGAGAAGAAACTCTTTATCAAGCTAGCCCACCATTTGAGGCATCGGTTTTTTGATGGCTGCCTGGTGAATTTTTGGCATATATATATGTACATAGTTTTCCAGCGTAGGTGGTAATATATATGGAAAAATGAAGATCAACCACATACAGTAATGTTATGGTTAAGACTTCATATTATGCTTAGTGTATTTGCAATCTCAGCTTCTATCTTGGACTTCGCTACGAGCTCCTTCTTCTTCTTCTTCTTCATTTTTTTTTTCTTTTTTTTTCCTAACGTCCAGTTGTGTTAGCGCTAGTATAAATGGCCTTGTACAAAGCCAAGGATAATAGCCAACTTTTAATCAAGAAGAATTAATATTGCATTCTGCAAACTTAAGCTATTACAGATTTACAGTTGCGTTTCTTTTCGCGAACGTCCTAGGTTTGCTACCCTAAAATGGTAGTGAGTCAAAAGCTTTTGTAGTAATCTACCCCTTCATTAGTGTATGGGAAATATGCAATAGAGGCGAGGGCAATAATTTCCTGACTGTAATATAGAACTTTGCATAAGGAGAATCATTAGCAGTTTATTGCATATTTGCTGAAATTGTCAAGTTGCCACCATCTTATATTCTTATCATTCTTTCTGGACTCATAGATAATCACACTTTAAACAACAGCAGATGGAAGTGAGAGTCAAGTGATCACTTTTAACAATCAGCAAGTTTTGTGTAAACTTATTCTACCGTAGACCAAGATGACTCTCATGCTTTGTAAATGTGACTACCTAAAAGTCGCCGTGGTCCACAGTAGACCAAGTCTACACAAAACTTGCCGATATGGAGAACAGACGAGAAGCTGAATTTGTACTATCATCAAAATTGGGCCATCAGAGAGGTCATCTAGCCCTGAACGAACGAAGTTATAATCAATCATTATGATTTCAATATGATGTTGAATTTTTTTTACGAGGGAGCCCATTAAACTAGGGCTTGATTGGCCTATTTTCTTATGGTTTTGTATTTAAGCCCTAATTCCCTTTTCAATGTCACCCTTTCTATTTCTAGTCCCCTAAAGTTCTGATTGAGAGACTCTTGCAATCAGACTCTTGCAATGCGTTGACATGGATCAAAGACTCCAGCAGCTGCCCTTGGAATCTTCGCTTTGAGTGGAATAAAGTGAGAAACTGTATAGAATCTCTAAGAGGTGTTCAGTTCCTTCATGTTTTGAGGGAAGGAAACTGCTTAGCTGATGAATGTGCTAAACTGGGGACGCAAGTGGTGGGGAGAATTGTTGAGTGGAGTGGCTATTAGATGTATAATTGCACAATAGGTGTTTGCCCTGTTCTCATATCCGAGCAATAAAATGGGCTAATTAACTATCAAAAAAAAAAAAAAGTTCGGATTGAGAGAATGTAGAACGATGGTGATAATGGGAAGAAAATGAGAAATACAAATCAAAGTGCTAGAAACTAAGCGAAACAAACCCTCAGTCTGTAAAACCCTGATTGTTAGTTTGTAACCTGGAACAGACGGACTTTTGAGGTGAGCACTCATTGGGATACGTTGTAGATCTATTCTAGCCTTCACCTTTGATTTCNNNCTTTTCAGCAATTGAGGTTTTCCACCATGACCTACTTAATACAGCGTAACACTAACATTTTCATCTAAGACAAACCCTACCCCAACAAGATATTCATACTAAAAAATTGTTAACTGGCCCAAACAAAGAGAGCAATGTAAACCACAAATTCTCAGGAGCAATTCGTATGATACACTAATTTTAGAGGTGACTTTTGTGTTTTAAAGAAAATATTCATAGAGTGACCAAGATTAGAATCACAGGACTCGTCCATATTTAAACCAAAAGCCACCCCAAATCGGCGTACACAATATTCCAAGTGTACCTAAGAATCACTGAACATAAATAGAGGTAGTGATAATGCGAAGTGAACAATTCTTTTTGTTTCCCTTGGGCTGAAAATTGCTGACAATATAGTTATGGAACAAAGGGTATCTATGTATCTTCAGCTGATCAAGTAGGGCGTATCCTCTCAGCGAGGGTTAACTTCTTTCATAGTAACCTCAAGAGTTTGGGTATGCAACAAATCTCATGTTTCTTTTCTTACAGCTGGTACACACATTACATTGGGAGGTAACGGAAACTGCCATCTCAAAATCAGTTCCAGGATCGGGTCATATTTACCTAGAGAAGAATTTAGACGGTGAAGGGCCTCTAGTTTGGGAAGATGAACCTAATTTTTTTGAGGTTGATGATATCATTACTCGTTATTACAAAAGCCTACAGAGGAAACAAGAATGTACAATAACCATATCCATTAACCATTTACCTGCCTCCAACTAATCAGCAATGTCGAATGTAGTTGCAAAAAGCCGGTTGCCTCCCCTGCTTTGCTGATGTGCTGGCCTGGCACTGCAGCTACCATCTCAAAACCCAAGCTTTTCATCAGTTTTGGCTGGGTGACAGTAGTATATGGAAGATCATAGTCTTCAAGCCAAGTGATCACGCTCTGACGCTGCAGCATCAGAAAATTACATCACCAAAGCTTCCAAGAAATAGTCTCCATAAAATAAAATAAAGTAGGGGGGAAAAAAGGAAGCAATCACCAAAATCACAGCTGGCAAAATTTGCTGGTACAGACATCGACTAGGGATGTTTGCGTTGTCGTGAACAAAGAATTTCTAATAGAAATACAAAAAACCCAAACTTGTTCATGGTCTGACCTGATGGGCACTTGATCAGTGAGTAATGATGACGATTCCCCAGGTTAGATGGTTGGAATTTGGAAAGATTGCTTTCTCCCATGTGTCTAATTTTAAGTTAAAAGTGTGCATTTATACATGACGCAGAAACGCCCGCCCCACCTGGGTGAACCCAGAACCAGACATTTCGGATCATGGTCATGCAATTTTCAACTCAAAACTGAAATTACTCAATCAACTAATATTACGGGAAATACAAATTGTAAATATTCAGTCAATATTTTGTGTACAATTACAACAACAACCCAGTGTAATCCCCATACAATGGGGGTCTGGGGGGTTAGGATGTACGCAGCCCTTCCCCAGGTTGTTTCCGAGAGAGACCCTGGATGCATTGCTTGATTGAAGTATTGACTTACTGCAACTTAAATATAATAATAAGAACAGGAAGTTTTTTTAGGCATTTTGTGTACAGATGTAGGACCCTTTTTTTTCCGAAGGAGGCATGAAGGTCAATGCACACAGGATTCGAACACAGTCTCTAGTAACAACATAAGGAGATTTTACCAACTCAACAAGTCAGCTAGCATCCACACAAACGTAGGAGTTCGTATATTGTTAGTATCCTTACTTGAGTCTTATTCTTCTTATTATGTAGCAAATATATACATCAAAGAGAAGGAGGCCAACTAGAAAATCAACTCAAGTTAGGAAACTACTAATATACAAACTCCTATAAACAGAATATTTACAACTTACACTTAAAATAACTAATGACTCCAAATCACAACCTATAACCCAGCCAACTCAACCTGATTGCAACCTCTATGCAGATTGTGTTCATTCTAAGTTTCTAATCGCTACACCAAATACTACAACGATGGAAACTGCATGTTAATGATACATGATCATTGATCCCAATCTTTTCACCATGTCACAAGTCAACAAGCTAAAAGGAAGCAGATATCCCAAAAACAGAACCCTTCGGAAGACACCAATGTATTACTCCATAACAAAATGAATGATGGGTATTGTCTTTCACACGTATATGTAATGATATAAGGTTGATCTAGATTTATATTTAGACTGAGAGCCAATTGTAAACTTACCGCCAGAACCTAGGGGGAGGCTCATAACCTGGTGAAGACGTTCAGAGTTTCCTCCATGATAATTTTTGCAGGTCATCGTCTCCTTAATATCCACGAAGCTCAGGGACTTCATCTGATCCTACAAGGTGCTCTGGTCCAACAGACCCAAACTGTAGCTGTTCAGTAGAAGAACCACAAGACGTGGTTTGAGGACAAGGATACATCATGACAAAAGGATGAGCATCTCCAGATAGAGGAACCTCCTTTAGCTGTGCAGGTGGAATTCGGTACATTGGGTATTCAACATTGTCATCATCATTGTGTGCAGGTTTTGAGGCAGCTGGTCCATTTGGAGAACGATAAGAGTGGTTATTGCTGTGACGGAATGTACCCCGTGGTCTGTCAGTTTGGGAAGCACTAGCAGCTGACTGGTCCATCCTTGTACTCGGCTTCTCATAGTGGCTTCGAGCATCAGCACGTCCAGTAAATCGAGGTTTGGAGTGGAAGTTCCAATTTGTTTCCATGTCCCCGTGACGCTCATGTCTGTTACGGTTGTAGTCTCCTCGATACTGCCTGGAGGTAGAACACCGATCCCTGACAATATTCTGGGAAGGAAAGAAAGAGTGCATCAGATTCAGCTTGAAATCTGACGATATAACAGAGTTATTCATGTTAAAGCAATAAACAAGTCTGTTGTTTCATCTCACGAGTCATGGCTCTTATAAGCTCAAGACAAGATTGTTATAAGCAATAACATTCCAAGAATTACATCAAGATTGTTAGACTGCAGAATGCACGGTTGACTCTTATAAGCTCAAGTCAAGTAACAGGGTCCACAGTTTCTTGTTTAGATCACTCCATATGGGAGCTAAGATGCATCATCTTAAGGTGTCATAATCCAGCTTTGCCGAAAAAGTGAAATATAGAGAGACGGGAAGGGAAGGAAAAAGAAAAGAAACATATCACTACCAAGAGCATTCTGATTACTTATATATTAAGCCAGCTATAAGCAACATATGGCAGATACAACCTACTCCTCGGTGACAGCAGGCTGTCTTACCGGATTTGGAAAGTAAGTCCCTGTCCCATTGCGATGTTTAGATACTTCTCCACCGTATTTCCCAGAAACACCTACAGGATTCTCGGAACCAGGAGTAGGAGAAGAGAGAGGTACTAGATGAGCAAAGACGTCGGCACTAGATCCAGGTGATGCTTTCCCAGGGTCATCAAATGGCAAATGTACTTGTAAATATTGCGGCGTTAAAGGTACCGGAGGATGGAAAAAGGGGTGTCGCAGTCGTGAACTTTGGCAGAACCTCCCATATTGCAGATTCTTCCAGTGGCTAGCAAAATCGCTGTTGAAAATGTCAGATGCCCTCTCTTCAGTATGTTCTCTAGAAGGAGCTCCATCAGTTGAAACACAATTGTCAGTATGACTTAAATGCTCTGAATCCTTCCGTGTCTCCAAATCTTGTTGGCTAGCGGGTGAAACGGAGGTTCCTGTTTCAGTAGGGAGACCATGGACAGTCATCATAGTGACAAAAGGCACAGGTGGCCCAGCGGGGTAAAACGTGACTGGTAAGACCGCATGGTTACCTGTTCCACACTGCTCTGAACCAGGACGTACAAGCAGTGGAGCAAATGGTAACATTGAATTTGGATAACCCATCCGAGCTGGTCCAAAGCCAGGTACCTGATGGACCCCGACATGTTTGGAACTTACGGAAGAACTTACAGATGGGGCAGATTGAACAGTTGAAACAGGGACCCACTCTTTTGGGTCATCGTCTACATCGTCAAAAGTCTGATCACGTGATTCCCCATCATCGTGGCATCCACTATTAATTTTGGAGTTATGTGAGTCGCGTGTCTTCTTTACCCACCGGTTCCTCCATGGACTCGTGATCTTCGAAGGATTACCTTCCCACGAACTTCCAGATGAACCCTTTGGCCTGGACGAAGTTGCCGGGGAAGTAGGTGATAATCTATAACTAGCAGTAGAGAAGTCTTCGCTTTTGGGATCAATCTCTCTCAAAGAACCAGCATTACAATCAGTCCAGGATCCACAGTCGTCACTGTGACGATCGACTTCCAGTGATTCTGCACTACCGTTCAATCGTCCAATCATTCCTGCTTGATCAGGTGTGCCTCCCGCAGCATTGAAGTGCTGAGGGAACGAAGTGGGATATGGACTACCAGAGAAATGCACAATATTGCCCCAACCAGACTCGACAGGTGATATATTAGCTGGGGTCATGCCATGGTGACCATGACTCAGAAAGGAAGGATGGACTATAAATGGTGGAGGATAAGCTTGATTCCTCGACATCTGAAGATGCCCACCATAATTCTGAATCCCAGAAGATGATTTTAGATTCATGAAGTCTTGCTCATCCTGAGGACTGTGACCTGCTTCATCCCCAACAGAAAATGCCGGTTGTAAGCCACCTGTGACAGATTTTTCACCAAAATTGCCAAGCAGATGGTTGTCACGAGATGAGCTCTCTCTTCTACGATGTTGATCAGAAGAGCATTTTCCAACAGGATGCACTGTAATGCCAGAGCCCCTAGTCCTGGTATAACTGGACATAGAGGTGTCGTCTTCCGTGTTTTCTGTTCCTATGTTATGCCGAGGTGCAACTTCACTTGACATGTTTGTGAGTTCAGGACTAGAGCATGTCCTAGCAAACTGATGTGCTGAGTGCCCTTTCTTACTAGTTTCTTTTACATCTCTAGGTAACTTCTTAGGGAGGTCACTTCTCTGATTGTAGTGACAATCCGAACCAGAAGCCCCTTCACTCGTTGAATCTTTCTGTTCTGTAAGTGCACCACCAGTTCTAGCTATAGGATTCCCTGAAGACATACCAGGTTGCAGAGAAGAATCAAGAGAACCAGGGAATCGACCAACCTCGGAATAACCACCGATATTATGTTTTCTATGGTTTCCATCATATTCTGTGTGGACTTGTCTCATGTGATGTGAATCAACAGTAGGTGCATCAGGACGGCATCCTTTACCATGTCTTTCCCATGTGTTCACAAAGAATTGGTCCACTTCTACAGCTATTTCCTCTTCCTTGCACTCAAGTATTCTGGCTAGCTGTTGAGCCCCAAAACTAAAGGCGCTTCGAATTCTGTACAAGTTACCTGAAGATGTACAGATCTCATTTTAGTGCATTAAAAACTGTTATTTAATGGCTCTGCAACAGAGACTATGATCTACTGCATCCTCAACATGACGTAACGGGAAATGAAGAAATTAAAAAGTCATGTAAGCTAAGAAGCTCATAGCATGTACATAATACAAACAAGTGCTGGAGTGAAGTAGTTGCAAGAAGATGTGAATACAGAAAGGACCACCAAATGAGATATTATTCAAAATGCATGTCTTGCATGAGACAATCTCATGCACAAGTTTCAGGTTTCTGGATGACTGATAGAGACCAAAACAGCATAAATTCACGATTCACCCATACCATGAACAATATGAAAGAGACCAAATCTCTTAGAATTTGTGTTAATCATATACTATGAACCAAGATAATATTAGTTGGCTATTTAATTTACCCAGAACACAAGCGAGGATATTGGTCCTCACTTTTTCTCTCTTTTCTTTATCAACAAGTGTCATAACCACCAGATCCTTGTTCTATACAAGAACAAGAAGAAACTCCGCAGAAACCCAGTTCTTTCGACTTCAATATTCGAGGAAGAAATGTTATATTCCATATTATTTTACTGCTCTGATTGTTTGCCTTTCATGCTTCTTTATGCATCTATCTTGTAAATGTTAGAGAAAGAAAATGCAAAGCTAAAGAAATAGTGGTAGTAGCTCCTAAAAGCAATAATAATAGTAGTTAGTAGTATAATCCCCTGCTAGTAGTAAGTGATAAAGCTGTAAAAGCACAAGGGTCCTGAAT
The DNA here is from genome assembly GCA_900322205.1 of Kewa caespitosa. Taxonomy (NCBI): domain Eukaryota; kingdom Viridiplantae; phylum Streptophyta; class Magnoliopsida; order Caryophyllales; family Kewaceae; genus Kewa; species Kewa caespitosa. The sequence continues at coordinate 16,683 of ONZA01002790.1, forward strand.
TCATGACTCCAAACTGACAGAATGTCAAGCAAATAACTGGAAATCCATTTTAACAGCTAAACTCTGGTAAGTAAGAGGCGTGTGCCATAACTTTTTTTCTCATGTTACACTGTTCTGCATGTCTGACTGCATGCTCCCTTTTCAGCGCCGTATGAGGAAAAAAAAAAAAAAAAAGTTGCTTAAATTTTTCTTTTTGGGAATAAGGCCTTTGCATTCAAAGGAGAGATAGTTAAAGTTATGGATGGAGTTACACAGTTACATTTAAGTGTCCTATTTTCATTTTCTTCTTGTTGCAGAGCAAAAAAAAAAGACTACTGCTGAACTGAACAAATATTTGATTGGAGAAAAGACAAGAACAGACTGGCGAACGGTAAGGAGTCACAAACTAGATGAAGCGAAGAAATTACAACAAATAAAAAGTATAAGCGCACATAGAATTTACTGGCATGCAGCATCAGATAAGGTCAAGTACCTTGACTCACACTACGACCAAGGTTGTTGTTTATACGCAAAGGATCAACCACATTAAAGTTCTTTCTAACAAAAGGTGGTTCTTTATTTTCATGACCACCAGGGAAGACGGAATATGCAGTGCCACAAGCACTCAGAAACATTTGTTTCAGCAGCAATTCTCCATCATCCTTTCGAGGAGGATCAGCTGCAAGGTAAATCAAACAAAGCCGAACATCAATTTCGCGTTTAACAACTTATAACTGAAAAGTCACCAACATCTTGCAACAACGTCTACCTGCCATGCATGGAAGTGAACTTACTGGCACTGGACCCCATAAGCTAACACAAAAGTTAGCCCAGTCAAATTTACCAAAGAACTCCAGGAAGCGATAGAGTACCTATGACACATTTCAAGAGATCAGAACAAGATAAAATGATGAAAACAGAGATCCATTCATACTTCCTGGGCCTACATACCTCGAGTGGACCAGCGAAGGAATTATTGTAAACATGGAATATATACAAAACCAACGTCTCCAGAGCATAAGTTGAAATTAGCCCATAATGTGCCCCCAGTATACGGCTCTCATAGTAACACCAGGCCTTGATTAATACAATGCTTCGCTTGAACAAATGATCTTGGTTTATCAAGTTGTCAACCTGAAAATATAATTGTTTCGAGTAGAGGAGAGGTAAAATTCTTTGAAACGTATTCAATTGACATAGAAACAAAAAAAAAATCAAGAGTTCATACATATTAGGTATTACCATCAGATAGCAGTATATTCAGGAAATAGAAGCAGACCTCTTCAAGGAAACAAAGTGTACACAAACCACCAATCTGGTTGAAAGATATATCCACCACGATGTTATCTACAAGGCACTTTATTATCTTGACCTGCAAAAGTAACAAACTAAGCTCTTGGACTAGTTTGAAATTTGGCACATAGACATTATTGACTTTCCAATATTGAGGTTCTGAACTGGCCAGATAAGAGATCTAGCATGATTTACTAAGTTTCAAACAGGACTGCAGCAGAAAGCGTCATGTGGGGCCAATAACTTCATAACATTATCAGACCAGCAACTAGTTCAAAAATGCAATTAGAGCGTCTTGCATAAAAGGGAATCACTAAACCGGAGAGCAATAACGAAAATAGTTTAAGCTCAAAAAAAATATACTCCGCTCACTTCAGAATGATTGTCCAAGTTGACGTTTCACACAAACTAAAAGGAGTTGATAGAACCATACAGTAACAGGTTTGAGCGATTCATCATTTGCATTTATAAGTGATTAAGCTCAGTCCCTTTATATATGGAAATTTGCAAAGACAAAAATTAGAACAATGAATTAGGGAGAGAGTGCATGAGAGAATTGATGAAAAAATGTTATCCAGGAAGGTAACATGAAAGACACAGAAGATGTTGTCTTTGTCCAAGCATATGGGGTAAGGTAAAAATTGAAATAGTCACCACGTCACAATTCAAGTCACATAAATCTCAAAAAATACAGAACAGAAACAAATGGAGGGACAAGATTTCTACATTAAAGAAGCTACCTCAGCTTCAATGTACTGAACCTCTTTCACTTGAAATTGTGCCTGTTCATTCTTTTCTTCCCTTTTCAACATATCTCGTATCTGATGAGCCCAGTTATCTTTCACATTCTGATCCTCGCTAAATGCAGTCAAATCAATGTCCCCATCAGGTAGATAAGTCTTAAGCGGTACAGATCCAAAGGTAAACACCTGCCAAATTGCCAATGGAGTCATGATATCTGAGATTAAAGGTAGGGCACCACTGTACTTCTAGAGTCCAATGAACCCACTGAAAGAATCTACTAGCAACTGGATATGATGTAACTAATCACATACATCACCATGTAGAAGCATAAATTCTTAATACTCCCTAGGCAAGACAGTTGATAGCTTTAGATAACAAAGTGTTAGCGTATGACACGGTAAGTTTGCCATAACGGTGTTATGGGTGATTGTCAGATACTCTTTGGCACCATTCTAAGATCACTAACAAAAGAAAATCAATAGAAAACATTTTAGTACCATAAACATGCCTAGACCCATCAAGTGATGCACCGAATGCAGCAGAGAAAGCTCCTTTACAGATGATAATAGGCACAGTTCTGTAAGTCCATACCTGGCACGGCACGCAATCTGTGATGAGACGCTGGACATATGATGCAACGGCATTTCTGTGCTTCTCAGATGGCCAGTTTGGCTGGATGCGTGATATAAGTTGAGCTGTTCTCGCTTCAGCTCTCGCCCATCGTTGTGGGTCAAGAGGTCTAATAACCGAATCAGCTTCATTCGGTAGAAGCCCATTAAAGTACAACCGATTTGTCCGTCCCATTGCGTCGCGACTACCCATCTTTACCTTTATGATCTACGTAGAGTGTCTCTTCCTATCTACGTAGAGCGAACACAGAGAGAATAAGTCAAGAACTCACTTCAGAGACACATTGTGCATAAACACTATGAATCGAGGTTTTGGCATCGACATGGTTTATAATGTAATGCCAAAACATTTGATTGTCTAAAATCTAAATTACATCTAACATAACACTAATCATTTACTCACAGCGATTATATGTATCATCCTTTGCACCAAATTACTTCGGCAAACTGATAATTGTACTCAGAAGTAAGCAAGTATCAAAATACACACAGATTAACTAAGTAACAAACACATTCATATTCATATTCATATTCATATTCATATTCAACTTAAAAGCAAGAATTTCTCAAACAAACATCAAAATGCACAAATGTTGAGGCAAAAGACTAGCACAAGTTCAAGAACCACAAGAAAATTGACAGAAACCCTACAATTGAAGCATGATCCTCAAGTTTACTAAGAATCCCTAACTCAAATCAAAGCAAGAACAAGATATAGCTAAAATTGAAGCATTTCTGGAAACATGAAAGCGAATGAATCAAAAGAATCGAAGAAAAGTTAGTAGTTACTTGGATTGAAATTCGCGAAAGTGATTGTGTGATAGTGTTTCGTGTTAGAAAGACTAGAGTTTTGGTTTTGTTGTTTGTCAAAACTCAAATAGAGACCCACACTTACTTGCAGGATATATGCTGTAAGAGAGAAAGAGTATGCTTTGGCTTTGCGGTCAAAGTAAATTCCTTTGGGAACCTATACTTATCTCGCTGTAATTAGTTCTTTCTCACTTGATAGGGAAATTCTATACTGTAAATATCTTGTAAGAAATAAATACTAACCGTGGTTGCAACGAGTAATTTTCAAGCGGTAAATTTAGGTGACTTGTCTTCTAATACTACTAGTTTTAAACCCGTGCGATGCACGAAATATTTTTAAAAAGAAAATAAAGATTTTGATTAATGAAATAAATTA
>ONZA01002794.1:1233-15825 GCA_900322205.1 Kewa caespitosa
ATAACAATACAAGTTGTGATGAGTAATGAAAAAATTTATAGACTCGTATTTGATAATTAAAATTTTTATGAAAAAAAAAAAAAACCGGTTCGGGTCAGATAACCAGTAGTCTGCAAAATCACGTACCTAACCTAAAATTGGGTTTTCACTTTTCTATAACTTAAAAACCGTAGAATATTTATTCGGTTCGACTACCCTATTTTCGGATCCGCTATTTCAGCTTTTGATTTTTCGAATTTTTTGCACACTCTAAGCTGGGTGCCGATGAATTATAGTTTCTCAAATAGTAAATCTCAATCCGTTACTAATATTTTTGGGACCCACTGTTCGTGATATTGTCGTTCGCAGGTATGGTCCAGCTACAAGAAACTGTTTTGTTTAATTTGTTTATTTGAATAGATCCAGCACAATTTGTGATGAGAGCAGCATTTGTCTCTTGCCCTGTATGAATATCAACTTTCACTTCCTACACTGAAGCCACATAATTTTACGAGGTAGGAGTATTTGCGCTTAATTCTTGCCATATTGTGATCCAAATCGCTCTCAGACTTCATGAGCTACATCAAGAACGATTAAACAAAAAAAAGATGTGTAAGTTTGCTTCAAATCATAAACAGCGTAGAAAAATGGGAAAAACACAGTACATTACATTCGATCAAGCTTTCAAACTTCACAGTAATGTACTCACTAAGTGCAAATAAATTTATAAGAGACGGACTATAAAATTTTTAGTTGAAAGTATTAAAAGGATGTTACTCATAGATGTACTCTATAAAGGGTGTACCAGTGGACTAGAGCCCTGTTTGGCAATGCACTTTTAATAGCTTTTGTTAGGGGCAAAACACTACTTGCAAAGTGTTCGGTAAACTAATGTTTGGGATTATTGATTTAGGGTTTTTGAAAAGCTTTTGGGGTAGCTGGTAGCTTTTGGAATTGTTTTTGTATCATTTTATGCAATATTCAGCAACCTCAAAAACTAATTTTTACCGAACAATTTATAACTACCGCTAATAGCTAACAGCTACCACAACAGTTAAGGTTCACCTTAACAGCTAACTGCTAACCAAATCACTAACAGTTATCTCAACAACAAAATTTGCGAGCCTAGAGGATTCCTAGCGATTACATAGCGTTTAACATTTCATTTAAGGCTATATGTATTTTTTTTTTTTATTTAATTCATATGAGCCATAAAAGGGTAGTAAAAAAATTTACAAATGGAAAGAAAGAATCGAACCTGTTACCTAACGTACAATAATTTAAGGCTATACGTATTGAAGTGTTGAACTATTCATTCATAATATTATATGGTAAGGACATCCAATCTTGTCCATCTTTGTATGTTTACATAAGATTACATGTTGGCTTTTAAAGCATCCATAAGATTTGAAAAGAATGACTCCAACCTTGCCTTGCAATTCAAATTTGACGAATGAAGGTATAACAAGTGTCTTAGTACTATGAAAACTGACTATGCTAATTAACGAGTTTGACCAATTGTTATTAATACATCCTCCGTTTCAAAATATTTGTCGTTTTCATTTTTCGAGGCAAACATTTACCTTCTATTTGTAAGAAAATTACTTTTATAAATACATTGAAATCAAATATCATTTGATTCGTCTTGAAAAGTACTTTCACACTATCAATTTTTTTTATAATTTTTACTAATCTAAATTTCGAGAAATTGTTAATCAAAGTTGAATAAGGGTGTTCATAAAAAACCTGGACCGGGAAAACCGAAGCGAACCGGTCAATGCAAACTCGGACCGGTCAACCCGGGTCCGGTCCGCGGCTTCAGAAAGTCCGGCCCAAAACCCGGTCCGGTCCGGTTTCCGGGTTTGGACCGGATATTTTAGTTTTTTATGTTCAAAATTTTTTTTTTTTAAAAAATAGCATATTTTATTCATTCCGGTCCGGTCCGGTCCCGGGTTTGACCGGTCCGGTCCGATCTCTGGGTCTCGACTTCAAAAAGTCCGGTCCATTTGCCGGTCCGGTCCGGTTTTGGACCGATGAACACCCCTATCACGCAACATGAAAACGACAAATAAAAAGAAACGGACGGAGTACTTTTTGAGTAAGTAGTCATTCACAGATCCCTTGGATCAGTTGTGATTCCATTCCAAAATAATTAACGGCACACTTTCAATTGGGCTCCTATGGTTAGGGGTTAGGTTGACAAAATCGTTTAAATATAAAATTTAGTGAAACAAACATTCATAATCATTTTTGGGTGTTCTTAGTACAATATGAGCTGTAAGATGGACCAACTACTAATAGAAGGATCTATGCTGGAAACAACAAAGCACATGAAAAATCAAGAGAGAGGTATGGATGGTAGGGACCAAGTTGCCGTTACCAAAATCTACTAAAAGGCCAAAAAGTTCCGACTAAACGGTCACATGGCCAACTTACTCATCCAATCATCCCATGTGCTTCACTAATTTGTTATGGCCATTTCTGCCTTTTGCTTTGGCAATAATTTATTTTCCTAGAATTTATTTTAGTACAAAAGAAACGCATACATAAATAGATTTGAGCAAGAAATTATATTTGATGCTAATAATGTTCACTAAATTTTGTCAGAACTCTATCATTTGTCAAATCATAAACATATACACCCACTCAATGATATCAAAGCAATAATGAATCCGAATGAAATACTAAACCATCAACAAACTATGAATTACATCTTCAACTTCATTGTTTTTACTTTTTATGTTAAAGTTATGGATACGAAACTACATAGGGAGCGAAGATGAGACGAACTATGGGACATGGCAAATGCCAATTGCGTATGGAGTGAGACAATGGTGGATGGGGGCATTGCGCAACTACATCATGAAATTTGTAACTGTCCTATTACTGACACCGGGTGTGACTTATTGAGCTATTATTCGCTGAAACCGTACTCATACTTGTCCTATTAGGATTAGAGGTAAGGCGATATCCACTTATACTCGTTTCACTGTTATTCATATTTACGTTTAATCAATTATTGACTACCAACTATTTGAACCAACCATTATACATAACTTTTTTTTTAATTGGTGTAGTAATTTTGTTTCCCCCTAAACCTAATGCAAGATTTTAGAAAACCATGTGCCCCTTTGTTTAATTTGGCCAATGGATGGATAGGAGGAGACCCCACAAAAAACTCCACACATCCCTCTCTCAACCTTTCAAAAAAACAAAGGTTTCATCTCATTAGTGGTGTCCCCGTTAAACTAGCCTGACAGACAGCACATTTTCTTATAACTCCCATTATAAATCCCATACCCCTCTTCACCCCCCATTTCCTTTCTCCTTGATCTCATCATTCTTTCATTCACGCATTTCATCGAACACTTGGTCTGCAACCTCAAGTTTTCCCCTTTCATTTTCTCTCTACACCCTCTCTCTCTCTCTCGTGCGGCTCTCTTTCCTTTTTGTGAAGAGAGGGAGAGGCTGTAGAGATCCCCCACTTGCAATTTTTGTTTTCATTTTTGTCTATTTAGAAAAGAAAAAAAGAGAGAAAACTTCTAAGAAAAAAGAGCGAAAATGGAGGTGGGAAAGGCTTCATTCTTATTCTTGGTTGTTTTCTCTCTCATCTTTGTTGCAATGGCTCAGGCTCAATCCCCTGCTGCTGCTCCTGCCCCTGCCAGTGATGGTAACGTCCTCATTTCCATTATGGTTTTTGAATCACCATTAAAGTTTTGAACTTTGTTTGAGTTGGGATTTGATGTTGGGGTATTTGTGTATGTCTTGTTCCTGCGTTTTCGAGAACTAGGAAGTAGATGCGCAAATGGGTTGCTCTTAGATCCGATATTTGTCTACATTTTTCTATTTTAGAGTGGTGGTTTTCGTTGAGGAATTTTATCATACACCTTGAGTGCATTATGGGTTCTTCTTTGTTGTGTGTTGGAAAGAATGTTGGGGTATCTGGGTTTGTTTTGTTCCTGCATTTTTTAGAACTAGGGAGTAGATGCGCTAATGGGTTGCAATTAGATACGAAGTTTTTTAGAGTGGTGGTTTTCATTGAGGAATTTTGTCATACACCTTAAGTGCATTGGTTTTTTTTTATATGTTGTGGTTTCAGAAAATTTGATGCAAAAAGATTTGGACTTTTGGTTGGGTTTAATGGGTAATTTGAAAAAGATGTTTACAATGTCTTGGTGGGTTTGGTTGTTATCTGCACATCGTAGAACCCATGAAGTCATGGCCAAATGGGTAGGACTTACATCCAGAACTTCATCTAGACTTCCATTTGGGTCTATTGTGAATTTTTTATGCAGATAGATTTAATGGGTGACTCTGAAAAAAGGACTAAAAAAATAAAATGTAATTGAGCTTATGGCATATGACTGTAAACAAGTTTTTGCCCTTTTGCTGAATGCGCTTTTTGTAGATCTATGGAAAGAGTCTTCTGAAATGAAAGTTGTGTCCCACAAGTTTGAATTTGTGTAGACGTTTTGTCCCACTTGTTTGAATTTATGTTGCTAAGTTAGCAATGATATGAAGGATTTTGCATGAGAATACTAATATGGATTAGTAACTTGGCTGTTGACCTGTTTTTGGTTTAAAGGTTAAACCTTTATGGAGTAATGTAGGACTGACTGGACTGTTTCACATTTCTTCTTGGTGGTGAATTGTGATAATTTCTGTAAAATACTGAATAAAGGTTGGATTTTAATCTGTAATATCTTGCTAATAATACAAACTTTGAGATTACTTTTCATCATGGAGACTGGAGACTACTGATAGGAAACTTTAAGGGGAGGGAGAGAGCAAAGGACGATTTGGTCAAATGGTGATTGGTTTTGACAAGAGTTGCATCAATTTTGTGTCCTTTATCTACAAGGTCCTAATAGCAAACAAGGATATCCCGGATGAAATGTGGATTATTCCAAAGAAGGGGTATTGAAATGCTAAATCAGCTCTCGAGGCCTTACGTCCATTCAAATACCATATGCTTTTGCTGCAAAATGGGCTTCTTCTTTTTTTCATACTTTGCTGTAAGAGGGACAGTTTAAAGACATTTGAGTTTCAAGTGCATTTGATGAAAGTCCCGATTCTGAAACTACAGATAAAACTAGAATCATGCTTTTAGCGTGAAGCGTCTACTGTTTTTATTACCTTACTTTAGTATTTCAGAAACATGCAGACATGTTATTTGAGTCGCTCTTTTTCCGTTCTCAAATACTCTGAGATGAGTTCTTGTTCTGTAACGATTAAATTCACTTTGTGAATATTTCGTGTAAAGTAATTTTAGTTGTCTATTGGTTTACTGATTTCCAAATGGGTCCTTGCAGGGACAAGCATCGATCAAGGGATAGCATACATTTTGATGCTTGTAGCTCTGGCGCTAACTTACCTCATCCACTGATCTTGCAACCATACCACCGTGAACCGAAGTGCTCGTGATTTTCGTGTTCTTCCTTTTTATCATATAAATTGCGAGAGTGGATAATTTTGCTAACGCCAATTTCCTCAATTGATTCGCTTAGAGAGTTGTGATTGTGGTTGTTTAGGAAGAGGTGTGTTTGAGCCCTTTTGGACATGGTGGTGTACATCAAATTTGGATAAGATGGGTGGTTGTAAGTTTATTTGCACATAAATTTATCGTATTTAGTATTTCAGTGGCCTCTCTCTCTCTCTCTCTATCTCTCTCTCTCTCTCTCTCTCTCTCTCAATGTCTTTCATTGCCCTGGATACACTCTCTGGTCAATCATACTCTATGAAATATGAATAGATGCATGTTTCATGTGGGAAGTCATTGTTCTTTGGTAGTTGTTTCCCACTCCTTTAGAGGGAATAATAGGCTTCTTGATGTCACGAGGTGGCATATACTGCAACTTGGGAAACAGCTATTTAATCCTTGGGAATGTTTTAGGAGTCAAGAACACATTATGTGCTCTTTGAGGAAAGGAGACAGTTGGAGAAAGGATGAATGGTAGGTTGGGATGTATGTTGGGCACCAACCCACCATATCTTGCTAGTTCTGCTTCAACAAAGCTGTATCTTTGGTTATGCATGCTCTTTGTAATTGCCATGGGTTAAATCTGAATCCGAACCGCTTTACCGGGCGTTAGACAGGAGCCTTGTAAGAGGATGAATTGGCAAATTGCATGTATATATTGATTGTTAGACGTAACACTTTGCGACCGCCCTTGCGACCCTGCATGACTGAAATTTTGAGTCATGTCTGATGATTACAGTTAAGATTGAATGTCATTATCTTGTTGCGGCTGCCAATGGGCAAGAGTGAGGAAGCAAATGAGATGGGTTGTGATTGGTACGAGTCGAAGGTTGAAATCACAATACGCACTATAACTTATCCGTACAAAGTCTGGATGTTTACATTCTAATAGTAACATAAGTCAACCAGTCCTTTCCAACAATATCTTGAAACGTTGAACAAAATGTTAGGATAGCAAAAAGACTGATAAACACTTTCTTTAAGGGTTGTTTACTCGAGTACTTGTGCCTTGTGCCTTTTGTCCCATTTCATATCTTTGGCACAACTTAAACCCCTTTCTTGGATGGTTAACCATGCTCAGCTACTAGCCGGCTCCAATGCTCGATCACAGGCATCGCCAACAGCCTTTGCTGATCAACCACGACCATGAATCAGTTGGCAGGCCGCCATAGTGGTCAACCACTATGGCACCATATCGACTAACACTTTTGGCGCCCACAATAGTCCTACAATTTAAATTCTTTAGGTCATATTTTCTCAGGATTATGTCCATTTGCAAATTTCTAGGATCAATAGAAATTGATTTATCTTTTATTTTAACTGGGAAGAGCAAGGTTATAAACCAATCAAATACGTTCTCTAATAGCATCAAACAAATTTGGTCCTACTGTTGTACCCCAATTCGTCTATGTTCAAAACAAATATCGTTTATCGTCTCATTATATCAGTTAAAGCTCACTAAAAAACACTTGAGCGTTACAAAAATTGTATAAAACAATCTTATAATATAACAAAGTGTTTTTTTTTTTTTTAAAAAAAGAATGAACACTCACCATATATTAACCCTCATTGTACCGTAAAACCACTATACAAGCTATTTTACTCTAAATATATGTAGGATTAATTGACTAAAAAGTTTGAACTTCAAGTTCAAAACTTTATTTGGTAATGGCGATCTAGTAAGTACTAATGTTTCTCACATTCGACTAGTATAAAAATATAAGTTAGCATATATTAATGGAAAATGCTAATCATAGCCCTAAGGGCTATGTTTGCCACTAAAAATAGAAATGAACAATAAATCTTATACCGGCAACGCGTGCTTATTTTAATTATGTAAAAACATAAATGAGCTTTTTCTTAACTCACTCGCTCAAGCACACTCATGTCAAATCCGGAGCTTGAGTCGTGAACCAAGCTGAAGCTCACAAGCTCACACTGTGACCACACTGTGAATCTGAGTTTACAAGAATTAAGCGTTTGATTTATCAGGACTTGTTGCCAGCGGTAACTCGTACGCCCTATAACCCCGCCAGTTCAGTACCATCCTCACTAATTTGACGCTTCTATTACACAAATCTGAACATTGCCAATTTGCAACAGATCACTCAATGATATGTTCTTGCTTAATGCATTCCGAAAACTCAAATAATAATAATAAAATAATATAATAAAAAGGGCAAGAATACGTGAGTGTTGCATAATTACCAGCAAAACCAAGAAATCCCTCAGCAAAATTTTTCATTTACAGTAGATCAAAAGGTTCAGATTTCTACAAAATTTTTGCTCACCCTTGAAAAACAGACCTAACAAGTAACTTGACATGATAAAACCCAAGAGCAAAACCAACCTCTAGAACGCTTAATTCTGAGGTCCCTATTAGTTTGCTCCTCGAGGATGTTATTTATTAACTTACGAGACTGAAACCTCGTATGCCAAGTCACCAAAAACTGTCATAGAAGATGAGCACGATCTAAAAGAGTAAAACCCTACTTTAGATTAGTAGCATGTGCACCCTTGTCATGAGGTTGTAAGCTTGTTATGCAAGACGTATTTTACGACCTCGTAGAATGAAACCACGATTCCAACAGAGGGACCAGCACGGGCAACACGAGGACCAACCCCTGCAAAGAGCCCCCTCATCCCTCCATCCCTGAAAACAACAGAAGAGCAGAGTCTCAATAACAGGCGCACATCGTTAGTGCTTGTGTGGTTGGAAGTAACGCAAATGCGATGAGAAGTGTATTCTTCAGACAGAGACAGAGGCAGAAAGAAAAGGGAGAGAGAAGAGTGATTATCCGTCCTCTCTCAATGGTGAAAAGAGGAAAGAGACACACCACAAAATATTGATAAATGCTAAAAAAATTACACGTCCGCACAAAAGATTACCCATTAGTACTTAGTAAATCTGATCGGCTCCCAGAACCAAATACCAGGAATAATGGACATCATTAACCATCACAAGCTTCTGCCCCACAAAGTTTACCCCAAACAAGTGTGGAGCTTAAAATGTTTTCCATTTCACAACAGCAAAATTTGTTGACTTCTTTTAGAAATTAAAATTCCCATCGACCAAAAAGATAAAAGAACATTTCTACAACAGCACTGCTTCAATAGCCAATTTAAAAGAAACGGCACTTCCATATCCAAACAAACTAGCAAAGAAATTTTACTTTAAAAAACATGCTGCAGTTTTTAAGAGATAAAAGAATCTACCTCCAGATCTGAATTAAAGTCTGTCTTGTACTCATGCTCAGAGCTTTGACGGGATCTTTCTGGTAATTTGGAGGGGGAAAAAAAATCAGATGATGGGATATGGAGAAAAGCATTAACAGAAAACACAATACAAATTGACAGCCCAAAGAAATAAACAAAATCAAAAGCTCGGCCAGCAAAGGGGTAAATCACCTCTATTTGTCTGCGTGTTCTTGCAACATCCAAAGGACATGTCGAAAAAGCAGCTAGACTTCCAGCAACGAATCCAGCAGCAAAATTTGACCCAAGAATGGTGAGAGCACTTGCTTCATCTCCCCTTAGAGCAGTGAGTTTCCTCCTCATCTAATGTTGACAATGCACACATCATCAAGAGACAAAACCATAGAGATAACATAAGACCCACACAAGTTGGAAAATCATTGAAAAAAGAAAAAATATCTTACAGGTTCGAGTGTTGACCAACAGATTGCTGAGTAAGGAACATCACGAGCAAGCTGTGCTCCAAGCCCAGTCCAAAGCACACGGTAATTCAGCACTGTCCGATGAATAAGGCAGATTAGGATAGACAGACAGGAAAGTAAAGAAAGAAGGAAAGAAGAAAAGAACAGCAACTGACGCAAAAATCTGAAACTACAGAAATGATATAAACTTTATAGAGTTTCAGTAAATCAGTTTGAGAATAGTTTGATGCAAAATATGATGCTTAAGAGATTCAAATAAAGTGTGACAGAACCGGGCTCGTTCAGGGAAGCGCTAGATGCTAAGTCGCCAACCCAATCTCACATCAGATAAGATTCCGAGACAAGATCCACAAACAATATGTATTTAACTTTCCATACTAATCCTCATCAAACATGAGATTTTATGAGTCACCAACAAGGCATTCAGCAGCTGAATCAATCGAAGAATGCTCCAAACATGCTACTCAAAGGTTGCCTATGTGCTGCCCAAGGTACTCAAGCACCAGACATGGCAAAGGTGAGTTCGAACCGAACTAGGTCAAATCTTGTGTAGAATCCGGTATTTAACCGATGTGCTTTCGAGGTAGATCAAAATTAGTTCCACTAGCTGGGCGTTGGACTGGACCAAATCCAAAAACCATCACATTGTCTGATGTGCGACTTAACGATGAGAATTAATTTGTACTAAGTACCATAAATAAAGTAGTTGGCTTTTGGTGTGCACGTACATATTTTGCCACGTAATCTAATCTCCGAATTAAAGCCAAGTGCTACGCCAAAGTCTTCAAACGTTTTTCCAGATTCAACCTCCCTAGTCCCATCACCAAACTAACCCCGTCTCTTCCCCACTTATTCAGTCCATTCCAGATATCCAAGCACAACCATATGTTGTGGCCCACTTGTGGCACATGTATGAAAATTGGAGGATATGGAGCACGAGTACGACAAAAAGAAATGAGGAAGGGGAGGAAGGATTTGATTTTGGTTAAAGCCAATCAGGAGACATCAAATTTAAAGGACGTATATGTTCATTTGAAGGAATGAAGACAAGCCATAGGCAATGGCATCTTCCAAAGAGGAAAGTGCTGGACTCAGGGACTTGTCCATTCGGCCTCTCTTGTTAAGACCCGATGAATCGATTGAAACCCAAGTCCTAGTGAGTGCACATTTACGCAAAATCTGGTCTCGTCCATCTTCAAACAACAAAAAGAGTGATGTCATAACCATGGATATATCAGTCCAGTATTTCTCGACAACAAAGTAATGAGCCCCGGATCATAAACTTAAGATATCATGCACAAAGATGATCCGCAAACATAAGAGCTAAAGAACCTTCCGATTCATATCCTTCACGTTAAGCAGAGATGTAATGATCCTTAGCAAAGACAAAGCAAAAACTACATAAACCTTTATATAAAAAGAGAGGTCACCAGGAGGCAGGATCATAAACTTACACTTGCTCTGAGAATTAGTTGGATTGCTGACATTTGAGACGATCCCGACAAGGGTTTTCAACACACCAGGAGGCTTCTTCCCAGTCTCCTTAAAAGCCTGGTGTAGAAAAAATTGAACAGTCAGAAACATGAAACTTGAAAGAACAAAAAAAAAACGAAACATTTTCACAAACAGATGGTGAAACTGAAAAGCTAAAAAGACAACAAAAGTTGTCAAGTTCATACAACAGGAAGATTAACTAAGATAGAGAAAACACCTGCATCCGGGTCCGAGCGAGTTCGATAGGGTAGCATGTGGTGCAAGCTAACGAACGCGCCAAAGCACCAGCAACAAATGGGACATATGGCCCGAAACTTGGAGCATTCTTTTCTGCATATTGCTCCATGTGGACACGAAATACATCGTAAAACGGCAAATAAATACCCACCTGATCAAAAATTACACAGCCACATTAACTCAACATTGTTAACCACATTAATGCAAGCAGCAGGAACCAAATCGTCAAGAAACTTACCATTGGTACAGCTAGAGCCAGCCCTGCATTTGTTCCTCTCCATAGTCTTGTAACTCCTTCCTGCACAAGTTTTAAGTCAAAACTCGCTCTCTAACATGTATACAAAGACAAGAAGAGGGGGCAAAAAAAAAAACATGTCCTGCCACCTCAAAGAATCAAAATTAAACTAAAGCAACCCGACATTAAAGTCAGCTAGCAGTACACGCTGTTCATCCACTACACCAATATCCACAGCATATTTAACTACCATGAGAAAATAGGCAAACAGACTCGATGTAGACAAGAAGCTGATATATAGAAAACGAGCAAGTACCATCATGATCCATAATTCTTGCATAAAGTTATCAAGCTACTTCAGATGTCAACTAGGACGAAGTAATAATCACCAACCTGTCTGACAATCTTCAACAAGACATCTATGGTTCCTTTGTACTGAAAGCAATCAGGGGGACAAATTGACACTGTTCCCTGAATGCCAGCCCGTGCGCACGTGGGAGAACACCTTAAGTCTGCAAACATCTGCATTAACAGGTACAAGAAGAAAAATCAATTTCAAAAACAATAATAATGAAGAACGACCTAAAAACTCAACATCACTGCACAGTCCATAGAGCTGAACTTGTGATGTCAAGCACCGAAGGAAGATCAACTGACCATAGTTGGTCCAAAGAACGCCATGCGACTCATTGCGTTGCTTAGTGGATGAGCATACTGAACTCCAGCAGCTTGTGCTTGCAACCTAGTCTGACAAACATAAAAGATGTGGTTGAGCATGGCACAGACTTGTAATATGTAAGCACACTTCGTATATGAACTCACAGCACATGCACATTATAAATAAAATTGAGAACTTGAAAATTCTGGCTTAAGAAGTGAAAATGAAGATCAAAAAAAGTGCCTCCTCCAATCATTTTCTGAGGGTAATACAGAACCAGTCTCTCTACTAGTTAGAGAAAAATTTGTACACATCTTGGTCTCCAAGACCACGTCGGCGACCATACCTTATTACTGCTCTTCTTGAATGTATGTACTTATGCAAACCAAAAGACCACTCAATGATGAGGAGACACATTGACATACTAAGTTACTAACCTAACAAATTTCAGACAAACCTCAACTCCCTCGATGAAAATATAACAGTCAGACATTCAGTGAAACAAAACAATGATTAGAAACCCCACATAGACATTCAGAGAACCAGAACTACAATCAGAAACCCCAGTCTCAAAGCTACAAACAAACCTTTCCGTTCATCTTTAAACAAATTGGAGCTTTAAAACAAGAACTAGAACGCAGCAACAGTGATCTGCATTTGTACATAGTTGCATCGACCTGATAAAATGAACCAACAATCCTCAAACTAATAACAACACCACCCATCGAAAGCTGAAAAACCAACCGTTAACATCAAAATCAACCACTTCAGAGCACAACCGTCATCAACTCAGCCAAAAAGATTAGAGTTCATCATACCAACGTGTTATATTCGCGTAATTTGATCCTATAAGCCCTAGTGTGAACTGTGAAGTATCCCTCTAGGATTACATATCCTAACTCTAACTCCATTTCTTAGTGTCCCGAACAATCCATCAACATCAACATATATCAATCCAGTACCTCTAAAGTGGCTCTCACCAAAGAGCAGGATACACATGGTCAGATATACGCAACCTTACCCCTATAACAAAATTGATGCTTCTCCGGTTATAGCCCTCAAGCCATACCACAATTTCACGATAAATAAGAAGTGCACACAATTTAACGGGCCATTTAGATTAATCCCATCATAACCCAAATCCACAAAAATACATAACATTAACAGCTAAAAAAACATGAAAAATAGAAATAAAAGATGATAAAAGTGGAACCTTGGCAACATCAAGAGGGTTAACAAGAACAGCAGAGAGGAAGGCAGCACCAGCAGCAGAAAGAGCATTTGCCGCGAAATGATTCGAATCATTCGAACGATTCAAGTTCCTAGATTGAGCTTGTTCTTGAGCTTTTTTCTCCAATATATTTGACATCACAAATGCATTGTTACTATTATTTCCATCCATTAATCTAATACTTGATGATGATGATTCATTCCTGTACTCATCTCCTTCAATCCAAGGGTTATTGTTTTCTGGGTTCGAATCCAAATTCTCCATTTTTTTCTCTCTGAAACACAAAAACAAGCAAAAATGGGAAATGGGTAACTTTTAAATGAAAATATATTGATGCCCGGAACAACAAAAAGGGCACATATTACAGGAAAGAGATCATATTGGATAAATTTTGAAGGGTTTTCGTGGAAAAGGGGAAAAAAGGAGTAACCTTTTTTAATGAATGATAGTAATAATAATGCAGTAATTAGGATCAAAACATTCCAATTAGTTTTAATGGTGGTGATTAAGTACTGGATTAATGAAATAGATACCCAATTGAGAAACAGAGAGAAGAGAGAGAAAGTGAAGTTACCAGAAGAGAGAGAATGGTAGAGAGAGAAGCGGAAAACCCTTGAAAGGTATTTGTAGGTTCAATTAGGGCAAACGGCCAAACAAAGGGAAGAAAGGAAGGGTTACTATTACTGTCAAACTTGCTGCGTGGAGTTGCGGCCTTCTCCCAAAAGGTTTGGAAGTACAAAAAATAGTCAAACCTTGATAGGTGGTTTGGTCTGGTTTGGTCTGATCTGGTCTGATCTAATCAGATCGGGTTCAGATTTAGAATTTGATTCGGATTTGAATTTGATCTTATTACGTTTAAATTGTTAGTGTGTTAGGTTAATGTGAAGTGATTACTATTGTTTGATGTAAAGTGTTCGATATTGAGTAAACTCTCTATAAGTAAAAACTATTTTAATTTTATATATGTAAGTGCTCGTTATGCTTTTGATTTTTAAATTGGATAATGAACTTTCAATAGTTAGCATTAGCTATTGAAATACGTCACTTTAAGTTTTTTTAAAAAAACAATATAAAGTTTTAATATGTTACATTTGTGATTGTGTAACACGAATTGAACTCATAAGTCTACATTCTCTGCTATTTTTCTTGTAAAAATTATATACATATTTAAATATTGTGACCTTGTGAATCAACCCAAATTAGGGTTGTATTAATCAATAAGAGCATGCACAAGTGCACCGTATACATTGCGGTATTTGCCTCATCGACTTACAGTCAGATGCCTGATCTCTTAGGGTTCTACAGCTGGTTCTTCAGACTTTAAGGGATGACTATTGCAAGAAACTTCACAAGGCCACATAACCGCATACATCATCTTGAAGACTTGAGTGTTACTTGGGTCATAACATAACCTATCAATTAAAAATGAAAGATCCTATCGTGAGGATGGACAGTCATACGCGTCGAAATCTAAAATGCGGTCATGAATGAGTCACGACTCATGAAGAGTAAGCCATAAGGAGAACTAGTTTTTTATCCGTGCTACGCACGGACACGCTTTAGAAACTATTAAAATATTCTTCTATATATAATCTATGCATA
>ONZA01002806.1:15097-26440 GCA_900322205.1 Kewa caespitosa
AAATTCCTTCACGTTGAGAAAAACGGATAAATCCGGATATTCGGATATCCGGATCCAAAAATTCGGATATCCGAAAACCGGATATTCGGATAATTCCGGATCGGATCCGGATCAAGTTTTTAGTGATCCGAAAACCGGATATCCGGTTTTCGGATATCCGGTTTTGCTCACCCCTAAATCAAAGGGTTCAAAGGTGAATAGGACTTCTATATGTTAATTATGGTGCATTATGCAAAATTTTCCTCAACAAGTTAAAAGCTATCTAGGAGGGCAGGATACAGGAAACAGGGATGTGCTGCATTACGTCTTCAATGGCACATCAACAGGAAGTATGCTACGTTGTGACTTTAAGCTCTATTGTTACTCTATAACCGTTATGGTAGGCTGTTGGAACGTTTTATTTTACTTTTAAAGGAAAGCCATTTTATTGTACATGGAACATGCTAACTGCTTAGAGAGCAGGAGTTGGAGCTCTAGAATTCTGGAAAACTCCTGCAGGGTGCAATTTACGCTCCCTGGCTAATGGATATCTGAGTTATCTTTATATAAGATGTAGGCAACCTTACCCTGTCTAGTGGACACTCGACGGAAGGTTGTTTCCATCGACTAATGAAAACATTTTATTTTTTAAATTTATAAACACAGACAAGTTGATTATTGAAAATGATAAAATATCTAATACGTAATAGTGAAAGTAATTATTTCACAATTAAAAGAAATATGAAGCATTAATTAAAGCCAAGGAAGTAGTGGGAAATTAAACAGGAAAAAGAACCTAAACTACAACCACCGCAACACAAAAATAATACAACACTAGCAACCACAAAGTAGAAACTTCTTGGTGCTACTATTCTGAGTTATTTGATTCCTTGTATATGATCTCCTTGTTAATATCTTCATTCCAAATATTTGATTGCAGGAAATCCAGGAAAGGTCTCTTAAAAGGAGAAGATATGAGCACAAGCTCTTCAGTGAAGCAGGATGTTGCTGGGGACCACCGAGAAAACCAGATTGCTCAAGGTTTGGGAGAAAGGTATGATGCTTAACATTAACCTTGTCAGGGATAGGATCAGTTTTGCATCATGCCGTTGTACAATTCGAAATGTGATGAATCAGCACTTCCCTAATTTTAGTTCCTTACCTGCAAGCTTCATTCCCCAAGTTTCATATTCCACAGACGTGCTACATCTAACTTATATTTTGGATTCTATCTGGTCAAGAAAGGTTGCTGGTTACTAGAAGTCTTTGTGTGCAGTAGTTGGTGATTACTTTTGCTGTTCATGGTCATAATGATGCTGCAAAATTGTTGTTGTTGTCTAGTCCAGCCTATATTACTCTTGAAGCTGTCTTAAGTATGACACAAGTTTCTTTCTTTTAGGGAGGAAAGAGGTGAAATAGAAGTTATGGATTATACTGTTGATAACCGGAGGAACGACGATGGGGGTGAGACAAGTCCCTTGGCGTTAGCAGGTTCAGTGAGAGATACTTCAGATAATGACAGGTCTTATGGTAGTCTGGAAAATGATGCTACTGTCGTCACCACTGCAGAACAGAGAAGTCTTGAGGATAAAATTGATGTTGACATGCAGACTTCATACGAAGACCTCGAAGATTCAGGGGATGAACGATTGCTTAGAGCATCACCCAAGAGTTCCACGAAGAGAAGGAAGCTTAGAGTGGTGATGGATTTTGATGACGATGAATAGGGTCTCCTGCAGCCCGTTTTCCTTGTAAATTAAATTCATCTTTGTAGTGTAATTGTAAATGACGAGCAGGCTATGATGCTTACTTTGTGGTCATATATTATGACGAGCAGGCTCCCTCCCTAATCTTAAATGCTCTGATACAAAAAGCGCTCTCTGATCGCATTCAAACCCTGGTCTTCTTCAAGTTGAAAGAGCAAAGTTGGGGACTTTGGGTCCAAAATTGTGCCATGCCACTCATATTTTTAAAGAATCAGTGTAAGATCTATAATAACAGTTGAACTCATAATACAATTCTAACAAAATGCTCAAGTTTGGTCTTTGATATTATCCAAAAATGCAACGAACAAATCATTCCATGTATCTGTAATTCCAGGTAGGCACCAATGCATGCAATCATCATGCTTCTTTCCACCGGCGTTGGCAGGATGAGCATCAGCTCTAAACTCGCTCATATGGGTTACGTCTAAAACATGGAAACTTGATCCCTTCAGGGCCTTATCCAGGTGATAGTTAACCAGCCGTGTCTCCACGTTTGTGCCATTATGCTCCACTGCAAAGAGTTCTTCAACCTAAACAGAGAAAAAAAAAAAAGTCAAAAACTGCGAATACACCATCTATGACCTCAGCAGAATGCTGCATAAGTCAAGCAGAAGGTTTTGAAAGTAGTAACTTGCAGCTAAGGTTTACAATACAAGGCTAAGGATTAAAAAATAAATCACACAAGACTAACTTTTTCCGGCAACAAAGGTTTCGTGCGCGGGCAAGAACCACCTTGATCC
The DNA here is from genome assembly GCA_900322205.1 of Kewa caespitosa. Taxonomy (NCBI): domain Eukaryota; kingdom Viridiplantae; phylum Streptophyta; class Magnoliopsida; order Caryophyllales; family Kewaceae; genus Kewa; species Kewa caespitosa. The sequence goes on from ONZA01002806.1 coordinate 17,583, forward strand.
CAGTCACCTCCTTCAAAATGTCGGGGTGATTGTGTACGGAAAATCCTGATTCCACCAGGTCGTACATTTCGTTCAACAAATGATATCTGAAATAAAAGTAGAAAATAAAGATGGGTAAAAATAAGCGAGCATTAAGGATCATCCAACAAAAAAAATGTATGTGTTCTGTGGGTTCTATTCAGAAACATCAAACTTCAATTATGAATGCTGTTACAGAAACTTTTTCACCCCAGGAGTTGGCTTATCAAGCATATCATTGACACCCTCAAAAACTAGAATTCTTGACTTCACACAACTTGTTCACCTTTCCTATTCAGCTGAAAATAAAACACGGAATTCAGCTCATTCCTTTAATTATTATAAGTATTGGAATATTCAAGTCATTTGCTGCCATGTCGTCATCAACATGATTGGATGACGAAAGATTCAGCACCCTATTAGTTTACAATATAGAAAACTCAGCATCGCAGAAATAGAGGAACTAAAATGTGATGCATGAGTTGCAGTATCTGCACAACCCCTAACATTTTAAGTGAGAAAAACAAGAGCTACTAAACATACTTCTACAGCTAGAAGCATAGGTTGACATATTACCATGTGTTGCAACACCATATCCAAACCAACATCAGGAGTCACTGGAGGCACTACAGGTGCCCCATTCTTAAAGAAGAGCATTGGTGACTTTACTGGATCAAATTTAGAAGGAGCCCACCACCTGAAAAGCAGCAAGAGGAACAAAATTATGCATCTGGCTGTATTGACACATCTAGGACTGCAGACTTGTTCTTTCAGCTTAATTTTCATAGGAGATCAAATCGGATCAGATCACATCACATCAGATCACATCAGTTCGACTTTAGTCTGATACATGTAGTCGTCACAAAGATCTTGATGAGTATTTCATAAGGCCCCCTATTTTTTTTATTTATTTTTTATTTTTTATTTTTATTTTTTTTGTGGTTGCTATTGTTGTTGTGGTGAGTAGCAAAGGGTTAGAGGTCAAATGAATGTAGTAGTTAGACCACATCATATATCAATTCAGCTTCGACGAACATTATGTTCTGCATCATGAAACACTAAAAGATTTTGTAGATTCTCAGATCATACTTCGTCTAAAAAAAATTTGGGATAGGTGATGCAGAACAAAATGTGGCCATGGGGCATGGAGCTGTTGCCTTACGAAAATAGATCTATGTCAACTGAAACACAAACAAAGATGGGAAAATTGCACGACTTGACATTTGAAAGTATTGAAAGACACAGATGTAAGATTATACGCAGCGCATTTAAACACAGGGGATATGGCCATATGGGTGGCAGTGGCACAAAGCAGCAGAAAATATTGCAACTTCATCAGAACAAGGGTTTGCAAATTAGTTTTGATTTGAAAGACATGCAAAGAAGAGTGCATGGCATAATGCAAAGTCAAAGTCAACTATGAGAAGCTGGATGCTATGTAATATCTGCACAAAAATACATTACCAGTGGCCAGTATTGAAGATTACAATATCGTGGAAGCTGGGAGCTTCAGCCCATTTGCTGTCAGGGATATCAATATCAACTCTATAGCCATCTTTGTATCCCAGAGATTCTAGCACCCCATCACTAGAACTAGGTGACCACCTATCAAGGAAAGATACGTAAGTCCCAAATAACCTCATTTCCAATTTCAAAATAGAATCTAAAAGCTGCATTAAATTAAGATCATTATAGGCAATCGGATGATAGTTTGTGCACTTCTTTGGTTCAATCTGAAACGAATTGTCGATCAGGGCCGATTTATAGCCAGTTCTGAGAACACTTACCAACATTGCAAAAATGACATACTGATTACTGGACGCACATGTCAGTTGAATAAACATTTTGACTCACTAATAGGAAACACTTCAATGAAACAATAGCACAGCTATAACAGCAAAGAACCATGGCTTACCTACCATATCGTGCTAATAGATTTGTCCGATGATATGCAATAGTAAGATTATACTGAACAAATGTAAATCCGCGATCTGCTTTAGCCGGACGGCACTTCTTAACATCACTTGACACTCGCCTTAACATACAGAACAGAGAAACAAACATATTTCTGTTCAGCGAATCACCTATGAATCCTGCACAACCCAAATCTTTATAAGAAAAAGCCGATTCGTTCTGAATGCTGTAGGCAGCCAATGTGGAAAAAAAAAACATATAACCAGCATATCTCCATTTATATCTCATCTTCAAGGCAATTACAATAAAGGACTCGATATATGCTATTCCTGCTTCATCATATCCCAATTAATAAATAGCAATCAGACGTCGATTCAAGCAAACAAGTACATGATCAGATACTCCAGCTTCGCAACGAAATTTGATAACATTCAGGACTCATATATGCAATCCAGCTTTATAATATTACACCTAAAGGAAGAATGCAGGCAGTTATTACTGCAGAATCAAATTTCACTTTACTCTTCAGCTTCAAACCAATGAAAATTACAGTTCACCGTGATCATTATCAATCTCATTACCCTAGGGCCTCTCATAAACCTCCTACGAAGGTGGACTACAGGGTAGTCATATGTACGCAGCCTTACCCCGGGAAAAACACAGAGGTTGCTGACTTGATTCCATTAGATCCTAGCCATAACTGCATCAACTTTCTATCACTCCATGAACTTTCAATTACAAGTACAGAGCTAACAGAGGGCATCGAGCCATTTTAATACACATCATCACTACCCTACAAAATCATAGAGAAGTACCAAATTAGACTTCAATAATTTCCCAAATAAACAGCACAATGTCATTCCATACATGCCATTCAGTTCCAAAGCAATACACTTTCTAACTATACCACTAATTACCCACAAACCCATCAGCAATTCAGTTCCAAAGCAATGAAATTTAACCTCCAAACCCAATCCCAAAACATAAAAAGCAAAAAGTTATCAATCTTAACCAAAAGGGTACCAAAATCAACCCAAAAAAAGACTACCCAGACCCACAAAAACAGTTACCTATACTAGTATCTCGAAACCGGTCAAGGAACCGTTCCGGATCGTAAGGGGAAAGAGCACAGTTTGTGGGTTGCCATCTCCACTTGGGAATCTCAAAAGCATTGGATTTGTTATTCAAAATGCAGTTCCAACCCTTGAATATCTCCTTACAGGTGTGATCATACCGTGAAGATCTGACCGTTGGATCATAAACCCAGTTGCCATGTGTCAGATCACAGGAATGGGATGCTTTCAGGGGTTGGTAATGGAGGGAAGAAGGGGTTGATGAGGATTTGAAGAGAGAGAAGGCGAGGAGAAGGGATGTGAAACAGAGGATTGAGATGAAAATGAAGGGTTTTACTGATGGAAAGATTGGTTTTTTGAAGGTTGTTGGGTTGTGATTGTGAGCCATTAACAACACTCAGTTGCTAGTACTTCTCAAGCAATTGCCTTGGCCATGGTGTGTTGGTAATGAACTACTTAGAAAAGACAGTTGAACAAGAGGGCAAATACAAGAACAAAATCTCTTTCGTTTTTTTTGGGAAAGAAAATACTAGTAGTTTACAAGGTAAAAGTAAAAATATCTCTTTCAGAATAAGGATGACAGTGAGGGGTCTTAGTGGGTCCCGCCTCGCCTATGCTTCACTTTTACCGGGATGGAGGTTAGTTTTGCGAGTGGTGGGGCGGATGCAGGGAATGGGGTTAGGTGAAGTGGGGATGGAGGTTGGTTTTACGGGTGGTAGGACGGATGCGAGAAATGGGGTTAAGTGAAGCGGGGATGGAGGTTGTATGAGGGGTGGGCCGGAGCGAGGATGGAGGCTAGGTGAGACAGGACAGAACGAGAATGGATGGGAAATTTTCTGATGGGGTGGGGGTGGGGGTGGAGGTGACATCCTTCTCTTATCTGCGGCCGTTGTCATCCCTAATCTAAAGAGTAAATTTTGAAAGATCAAGAAATATCTCGATTTAGCAATTTAAATGCTGAAAATAGCAACCAAGTAGCAGCATTATTCACTTTTTCAAGAACATGGCTAACTTGAACTGAACTTGGAAGCAAGCGTGAGATGTCTTCCAATATCAATCTACCAAGGATTACTAATTTTTATCGCAAGGTGTGGATGACAACACTATTATCTCAAACAATTAAAGTTACACAATTTATTAGTTATACTTGAGACTTGAGAGTTCTCATACTTAGACAATGCGCTCAAGATAAATTCATGGGTGGACGATTGTCAGCTTTAGACATGTGTAAGATCCACAAAGTTAGATAATATCACATATTCGTACACCTAATATTATGAGAGAATATTAGTATATAAGATCCACGATGTTAGAATTTTCAGTTCCTCCCCATCAAGCTATCAAGTTGTTCTCAATTTTTCTTTATTAAATTAAAAATCACATATATTTATGAACGAATAATCAGTGAGTGCTTTGGGCAAGATCTCCATCATTAGAATATTAGATGAGCGAGCTACTTATTAGTATTTGGTTAGTGTTGTTAGAAGCTATAACACTCTTTGATGTGATGTTCATATTTATTTTCTACTTTCCCCCACAAAACACAGGCAGATGCTGAAATATACATATAGATGCTACATCAAAATTTCGACATTATGACATAATGATATTCCTTCATATGCTCTCTACTTTTACCTATTCCATTAGTGAGGTTTTATGTAATTTGTATGTACGAGTACCTTTGCTATCAAAAGGAGAGGTCAAAGAGAGAAGCTACTGTATGTTAAGTATATGATAATGAATTAATGATGGATTGGTAGAAACAGAAAGAGGGATTATTCTGACATTAACGTGAAGGAGAAAAAGCTCAGACACAAGCAGGTGATCCAACACAAAACTAACACAGAACTTGATTAGAACATAATGAACTAGGAGGCATCAACTGAATCAAACTCGAAATCGTCTTTGAATTACGTCCAATAATGGGAGCAATAATCACATTGTTCCTGTCATTAACACAAATACGGAGGCCAAAATATACAGAAATGAGCACATCTGCATTGTCTTTTGAACAGAAAAAGTACCAGAAACTCTTATAAACCTGACATTAATCTCAGTGCTACACTGATGCTCGTTTGTAGAAGTGTACAAATAAACAATTACTGATCAAATAAGAAGAGAGTTCACGTGAACAAGCGTCGGATATGGAGCTTGTCATAAACATGCTTCAAGAAACGAAAATAGGCGCATCTCCAAGTTGTTTTAAGCACCAAGACCCCACATACTAAACAAAATCCAGTCATAAATCCTAGGACAATACTCATGTATAATCCCAAAGATTCAATTTCGTCATCTTCATTATCACCATCATCTCCTTTGGAGTTACTGCCACTTTCACCATCACTATCTCCTCCATCTCCCGGGCACTTCTTCGAAAGCGGAGTCCCACAAAGCTCAGGATTCCCGTCGAACACTTTGGGATCAAAGCCTTGTATTTGAGTTCCAACCGGAATTCTTCCTGACAATTCTTTGTTTGTCAAATCCAAAGTGGTTAGGAAGTTCAAGCTGGAAAGACTAGGAGGAATCTCCCCCGAGAGGTGATTCTTGGACAAGTCTACTGACTCGAGGGACGTTAGTTGACCCATCTTTGAAGTGATAGGTCCATCGAGATTGTTTCTTGACAAGTTCAAGGATACCAATCCAGTAAGGCATGAAATTTCACTAGGTATTCGTCCTTTTAACATGTTGCTCGAGACATCGATGATCTTAACAAGCTCCAAGGTGTTCTTGTACGTGTACATGAACCCTTTCATCACAATTCACAAGGGATATATGATCTTTGTAAGGGAAGCCAATGGTAAATAATGCGCCACTGGTGTCAAAGATAACCACCGAAGAGCTCTTTTGCTGTGTCATTGCTGTAAGGTAGCACAAGCAGTTTGGTATAGTGAATAGGTTGTCTCCAAGATCCAAATCAAACAAATTGGTGAGATTCTTGAATACAGGCAAAGGAAGCTTCCCAGAGAATCTGATACCCCTCAAGTGCAAACTCGTCAGATATGACAAAGTTCCAAGAGACTTTGGAAGCTCCCCAGAAAAGCTATTGTTTGAAAAATCAAGAACAAATATAAGGGACTTTGTCCAACAATCAGGGAGCTTCCCTGAAAATAAGGGTCATGTCAAATAAGGGTTATCTGGATTGGACTAATAGATTTATATTTAAGAAAAGTTGATGCAATAATGAAATGAGAAGATGGTTGGATTTTGATTGAAAATTCGTCCTCCAATTAGCATTATTGTTGCAAACTACGACATTCCTTTTTCTAAGCAAGATGATTCCTCATTCATTCCCATGGTATATTGGTATTGCAGCAATCTTATCTAGGTGGTGTTCTCGGATTAAGTTTGGCCAATGAAGAAGATTGTCTTATAGTTATTTATTTTTCCTCACCATAACATGTGATCTCTTCGTGAAGGTGTGTGAGGATAATAATAGGAGATCGACGAACAAGTGCAAAACGAGAGACATATACCAAATGATCAATCAAACAACGAGCCGTTATGGGACAACACAGAAGCAAGCGACTCTACGTTAAGGTTGAGCGGGTCACTAAGTATGCTCTTAGCTAGTTTAATACAGTCTATGGGAAACCAGCCAGATCTGTAGTATACAATCAGTATGTATTGACTTATATGCCTGCTTTCTAAAGGTAAAAAGAAAATGCAAAAAAGGGACTGGTCATCACCAATTCGACTTCTAAGTTTCAACATCTTTTAGCCTTAAAAGAATGCTGGTTCACTTAGGGGGATCCAAATTTTTAAGGTCACGGTCTAGGTCTAGGTCTAGGTCTAGGTCTAGGTCTAAGGTGAAGGTTGGACTGGCATTGTCATAATGTCATCATATTCAACTAATAGTCATAAGAGTAATGAATCATCTTGATATTTGGCACTTACCTGATGGCTGACAGCAAACTACGTTACGCAAATCTGGAATATCCTTTACACTCAAGTGCCCATACATTTTTATTAGAGATCAAAAGTCCACACAAGTTTCTAAAATTCAAGTCTCGAGACCCAAAATATTGACAGAATTGCAAGATGAAAATTGAATCAGAAAGTGAAATATTATATTTTTAACTGTCTCAAAGTCAAGAGGAAGCATGATGGTTTTACTCTGCCTTTGTTAGTGGTGCTTTTCTATCTTTTAGCTTCTTGTTTTAATCATCATAATGTCGTATTATTTGGAGAAGATGACGCTTAACAAAATGCAGCGAAATAGACAGCAATTTTGATTTTCGTTGCTTGAGCCTTCAGATATTATGGTTTAAACTTGACATTAAAAACAGTAAAAGATGGGCAAAATGAGATATGGTATGCTAACACAAGATGCGAAGTTGCAGTAGCTCAGATCAAAGAATCTCGGAAATGGCTTGTAATCAAGATAAAAGAACAAAGAATCTCGGAAAGGGCTTGTAATCAAGATAAAAGAACTTCCCTATTTTATAATTACCATGACACACCAAATACTACAATGATGATAATTGACGAGAAAAGATAATTGCCATAACAAAATTCGGCAAAATATCGACTATACGCCAGGGGTGATATCAACCAGTGACGTACAGATTAAGGGTGGAAGGTGTCTCACAAAATGGATGTAACACGAACCGAATTATCAGCAGATCCAGTCAGGTAGATAGGCAGAGTTGGGTGCCAATCAACAGTTGTTACAGCTGCACTATGAGGTAGAGTTTTCAGTCCATTTGTAAAACCTCCAACCTGTCAACAAGCAGAAACCACTTATGTCAGATGATCTAACTTTGAAAAAGCTCAAACTGAGACAAAACGGCCTCCAGAATCAGGGATAGAAATCTGCTTGTGTATTATTTGAACAAAATACGTCATTAGGTATATTTCTAACAGGATTTAGCATAACATTGGGCCATTGAAACCATAATAGAAGCACAAGAGTTTATCGATTCTTTAACCGAGAATAAGTCAGAGATAAGGCAAAAGTTTGACCTGATATATTGGCGATCGTACTAAATTGGACGTGACCAATAGTCTCTTTCCAGTAGCATCCAAAGCCATTTCATGACGGCAGTCTTTTGTTGCATCACTACTGCAGAACCTACAGAATAGGAACAAAATCAGAATAAAGTTCCTCAAAGAATGCATTGGAACACTCCTCAGCAGGTCGTATTAGAGCTTCACAGATTATCTCTAGCATAAGAACTTGACTATATTAACATTATGTATTCGGGAAGGTATAGTTGAAAAATACAGATTGTTACAGTAAACAGCCAGAAATTTGGAAACTAAATCTAGAGAAAGGATAGCTGAATATGTTACACTTTCATTATGTCCTGCGGTGGAGCTCCTTCAAACTATCCACTAGGCACTAAGAAACCTGAAATCGATGAACTACCAAGTCTTAGAGGACGCAGTTATATACTGCATAAAGTTGGTGGTTCTAAGGACAAATATACCATCGTGGTGATCATTTATATAGTGTTACTATTTTTAATTCATGTGACAACTAGACAAGGTGCCAAAATATACGCATTTAAACCCTTTAGAATAACCAGGGTTAACATTGTTCGACAAACAAGAAACGAACTAAGGCCTGGTTCATTTATTCCAGGAAGATAAAACTGGAGAGGAAGCTGGAAACCAAAAATTAAGTCAACTATGAGTACCATGGCCTCAAGTAGCAGCTGCTTTTCAACACAGTGTTCATTTGTTTTCTCTTCGATTTCCATGCAGAGGAGAGCTCGAATACACATGTTACCCAAAACATAAAAAATAAAATAAAATTTACAAGTCTGTACCTGCTGCAGTCTGAAGACCAAAGAACTTGACCTTGCTTTTGCAAGCTCCACTCAAATATCTGAATCCATAACAAATATAATA
>ONZA01002809.1:6042-16657 GCA_900322205.1 Kewa caespitosa
CATTATTATTATTATTATCAGTTCTGGCACTAAGAGCAAGAGATCGTCATCTGACACTTCTCTCATTAAAGATCTACAGATCATGCTTGACACTCACGATCAGCTATGTCAAGTTTTTCGGGATGCACGTGACAGATTTGGCCCGGAATACTCTAGAGGAGAAGACGTAAAGTTGGTCTTACTATGTGGTAGAGAGAGCGATGGTAGAACTTATAACTTACCAACTCAACTTGAAGTTGTTGCTCTCATTGTTGGAGATAGTCATGAATATCAGGAGCGAGATATTGTTATCTAGATGAAGGATGGTCAACTGTAACGTATCAATGAGCTACATCCTTCATATTGCGCCCTCCAGTATCCTTTGTTGCTGCCCTATGGACATGATTTGTATAGGATTAATATCAAACTAAGAGATGTCAACAAAGATAAGAAAATAGTAGATGCCGGCAAAGACAGAGATAAGAAAATAGAAGATACAGCTGTAACACAGAATCAAAAAGGAGGAAAACAAAAAGGGGATCTAGCTCAAATGGTAGAGCGCTCGCTTTGCATGCGAGAGGCACGGGGTTCGATCCCCCGCATCTCCAAACTTTTGATTTTTGCCTTTGTTGGAGCTGTTTATGCTATTTGGAAAGAGGGGAACACCAGGTGTTTTCTTGGCAAGATAAGTATTGAGCAAATCATCTTCCATGGGATTATCCAGGATATCTTTTACAAAAACTAGGGGAATGTGAAGATTATGGCTAACCTGGAACAAATGAATTTTTACCCCGCTCAAGCTTAGGTCTTTTGTTTTAGGGGTCATTGTTTTGTCCTCATGTTTTTATTTTGGTCTCTGGTGTTGGCAACTTTTGGTTCCTTGTTTAGCACATGAAGATTCTTGCTGTCTCGAACCCTTCCTAGAAGCTGGCGAGATAGGAAGATACTGATGCTTTGGGTTCCTTGTTTTGTTGCCAGGTTTTGTAAGTCATGCGCTTTTACTGCAATTTTGGTAATAAAATCATTTCATTTACCAAAAAAAAGGGAGGAAAACAGGGAGCATGAGAGAGATATTCTATTTCCGTCTTCAAGATAGAGATGATGGGGTCATGACAATATTATTGTCTAGACGGTTGTCTCAGCAATTCTTAATTGATTTGGACACAATGATTGAAGCTCAAAGGTTATTATACATTCAGACACATCAAATAATTCTAAGAGCAGAGCAATATTCTCATCTGATGAAAGTGGCATTAGGCGGTGTCAAGTATATTTCTTTGATTGGTAAGAGACAATGTATCATCCCATCATCCTACACATGTGGACCTCGGTATATGCAACAAAATTATCATGACGCTATGGCTATTTGCAAGGTTTATGGATACCCAACTTATTTTCTCACATATACATGCAATCCAAAGTGTCAAGAGATTCATAGATATGTTCAAGCAAGAGGTATTAGACCTGAGGATAGGTCGGATATCATTTCTCGAGTATTCAAAGTCAAACTTGATGAGATCATACGAGACTTAACAATACATAATATATTTGGAAGGGTTACAGCTGGTATGGTCTACTCTATATGTTCTTCTTTCTGTTTTTAGTATTCATTATTCACTGCTAGGCTTAACAATTCATTTAATTAATTTTGTAGTCATGTACACGGTTGAGTTTCAGAAATGTGATCTTCCACATGCGCACATTTTGCTATTCATATATCCAGAAGATCGTGCTTCCAATCCTAATGATATTGACCAGAAAAAATGTGTTGAAATTCCTAAGAAAGACACTGATCCGGAGCTCTACGAATTGCTAAAAGCCCACATGATGCATGGTCCATGTGAGGCAGCCAACAAAAACTACCCGTGCATGAACAAGGGGAAGTTCACGAAACATTTTCCTAAAAACTTTGTTGCACATACTAAAGTGGATGATGAAGGGTATCGGGTATATAGAAGAACGGATGATGGAAACACAGTCGACAAGAATGGTATACATCTGGATAATAGATTCGTTGTTCCTTACAATGCTCAACTTTTTTTGAAATATCGTTCCCATAAAAATGTTGAGTGGTGTAATCAAATGAGGTCACTTAAATACTTATTTAAGTATGTAAACAAAGGGCCGGATCGTGTACTTGCGAGAGTGACAGATAAGTATCTAGAGAATGAACAACAACGACAAGTTGATGAGATTAAGGATTACTATAATTGCCGGTACATCTCCCCATGTGAAGCAACTTGGAGGATATTCGGATTTGACATTCATTACAGAAGCGTGCTTGTCCAAAGGTTGAACTTCCATCTTCCAAGAGAGCAGAATGTTATTTTTTTCGAAGGATGAGCCTCTTGAAGACATTCTTGCTAAACTAGGAGTACAACAATCTATGTTCTTAGGTTGGATGGAGTGCAACAAGCAATTTGAGCAAGCTAAAGGGCTGACTTATGCTGAATTCTCAACAAAGATTGTTTGGAAAGCGAACACTAGAGAGTGAAGCCCAAGGAAAAAGGTTTTTCTATTGGGTGAGTGTATCATGTTGCTCCTACCGCAGGTGAAAGGTAATACTTGCGGATTTTGCTTAACATCATAAAAGGCCCAACATGTTATGAGGATCTACGCAGTATTGATGGTGTTGTCTACCCTATCTACCAAGATGCTTGCTACGCACTCGGATTGTTGGATGATGATAGAGAGTATATTGATGCAATAAAAGAAGCAACTTTTTAGGGATCTGCACATCACTTGAGATGTCTATTTGCCACATTGCTATTATCAAAGAGTTTTTCTAGGCCGATTGATGTTTGGGAGAAAACATGGGAGTATCTAAGTGATGACATCCTTAATAGGCAAAGAAAAATTCTAAACATCCATGGTGAGTATTTATGTGTAATTTGAAATGATTTTGCATTCAACTCTTCCATATACACCTGTTATAACTAACAAAGTACAAATATATTCTGGACAGATTTGCTTTTGAGCAAAGAAGATATATAGATGCTGACTTTGGTCGAGGTTGAAAAGCTATTGCATAGTTATGGCACTTCAGTTGAAGATATTCAAGGAATGCCCAAAGTCGATAATAGGTTGGTATCACATGGGGGAAACAAGCTTATTCAAGATGAATTAAATGTTGACAAAGCTGCACTAGCTGAAGAGCATAAAAAACTCCTAGCTTCATTGACAACAGAACAAAGGACTACATATGATGAGATTATGAGAACAGTGCACAAGGTACAAGAGGTGTTTATTTTTTATACGGATATGGAGGAACATGTAAAACATTCATTTGGAAAACTTTATCTGGATCTATTAGAAGTAAAGGTGAGATCATTCTTTTGGTTGCTTCGAGTGGTATCGCTGCATTACTCCTTCCCCTCGGAAGAACTGGTCATTCGAGGTTTGCGATACCAATAAACTTAGACGAGGGATCAACTTGTGACTTGAAGCCGGATAATCCAATAGTTTAACTTCTGTCACATACGAAGCTCACTATTTGGGATGAAGCACCCATGGTACACAAGTGTTGCTTCGAGCCTCTTGATAGATCATTAAGGGACGTTTTGCGCAAATCAAACCCCAACGTGGCACACCTGCCATTTGGAGGCAAGTTTGTTGTTTTTGGGGGAGACTTTCACCAAATACTACCTGTTGTGCCTAGGGAAAGTACACACGATATAGTTAATGCTGCTATAAATTTATCATATTTGTGGAGAGATTGTAAGGTTTTCAAGCTGACCCTAAATATGAGGCTATAATCAGGAAGATCAAATATTGAAATTCAGTAGGATAGAGAATTTGCCGAGTGGATTTTAGCTATTGGAGATGGTACACTCGGAGAGCCTAATGACGGCGAAGCTACCATAAACATTCCAGATGATTTGATAATAGACAATAACAATGGTGATTCAATTGAAGCGATAGTTCATAATACCTACCCATGCTTATTAGATAACATAGGTAATGGCCAGTACTTTCAAGAGAGAGCTATATTGGGTCCAACACATGATGTCATAGGAACTATAAACGATCACATGTTGACTATGCTACCTGGTGAACATATAACATATTTGAGTTCAGACAGTATCTCAAAGACTGACACAGTGAGTGAAGAGAATGAAAGTTTATTCAGCACAGTGTACCTCAAAGGTATTCCGTTATCAGGCTTGCCCAACCAGAAGTTAAGCTTCAAGGTAGGCTCCCCGGTGATGCTACTTAGAAACATGGTCCAAACAGATGGTCTATGCAATGGTTCACGGCTTATCGTCACTCAACTAGGAAAACATGTTATCGACGCCAGGATCATATCTGGGGATAATATCAAGAATAAAGTTTTTATACCTAGATTGGCATTGACATCTTCAGATTCTAGACTTCCATTTAAGTTACAAAGAAGGCAATTGTCGCTCTCTCCCTATTTCGCTATGATATGTATTAAAAGAGGAACCAGAGAAAGAAACTAAGGAACCCTCCATTAGCTTAGGTGGACCTATCATATTCCTCTATTCATTTTAAATAGGAAATAAGACACATGTCATCAAAAGAATAAAAGTTAGAAGTAAATATAGGAATTACCTTATAAGTCACACCTAATTAAATTATGATTTTACCTTACAAAATTTTACACAAAAAAAGGAAATATTATTGAGTCAAATGTTTTAGAAAATTGGGCCAAACATATCAGTTCAATATAAGGGAGAATGAAACTAGAGATAAAAAAAATAAGGAATCCTCCCTTAGTTTTAGGGAAAAAAAAGTATGATCCTTCCTAATCCATAACTTACGTAATATTTGGAATTGACTAACTGTTTTACCAATTCAAAACACTTTATATGCTAGCCAATTACAAAAATAAGGAAAGAGGAATATATAAGAACAAAGAAGATCAACGTGACTTATTCTTTCTGTCTTGGTTAAAACCAATAACGAATAACAACTCATTACCACTTGGCATTCCAAAATCAAAACCATCCGATCTTTTAATAATGGTACGTAAAATAAAAGTGAATAATTTGGATGTACAAGTTCAAACCCTAAATTTATTAGCCTTTAGCTATATACACTTATGAATACACAATAAAAGAAATCATAGAGATACACTCATTTTTCCTAAGAGCAGAGCATTACTATCTTGCAATCTATAATGGCATCCAACTCCACTTTCATCCGGGATCTGACTGCTGCCAAGAATGATTTCTCCATTGAAGTACGTATCGTTCGACTCTACAAACTGAAGTGTAACAACATTGCTTCTACTTGATGCAAAGGTACAAACTTTGTTCGTCCAATGTAGATTCATCTCCTTGCATGCATCCAAAACCAATTATTTTTATTTATCACTTAATTATCTACTAATCATAACACTCCATCAAGTGTCAGGGAGAAAAAATCAAAGCCACTATCCGTCCCAATTTGGTGTTAAAATTTGAGCAAGCTCTTAAGGAGGGATCAACTTTCCTCATTTCTAAGTTCAGTCTTGGTCAAAATGCATCAAAGCATCCACAAATCTAATGAAGATTAATTTCAGAGAGTTCACTTCTGTGAAAGAGTTGGACAACTCAATCATATCATCAAATGGCTTCATCTTTGTTCCATATGAGAAGATAAATTCAGGAGAATTGGACCAGCAATATTTGATAGGTAAGTATGTTCTGGATCCTATCATGCACTCTATGCAATTGGCTTTAATTGTAACTAACAATGTACTTAACATCAAGATGTGATAGGTGTACTCAAAAAGGTTGAGCAAAAAGTATACACGGAGGATTCCTATGGGCTAATTTTCAAACTATTGGACTTTGAGTAAGATACTTTCAACTTTGCACATATGAGATGATTGGATCATAAGATTACTGAGAATATATGTTCCACGCAGAGGAAATAATGTTCCTTGGACCATGTGGGGTGAATATGCTGATCAGATTGAGTTAGTCGCAAATGATAAACCTGATGGTATCATTGTAGTCGTTTTACAACTTGCACGGGTTAAGCCGTTTCGAGGTTAGTGTGTTTCAATTAAGATTACTTGGTGTAAGTTACACAGATTGATATTATGGTGGAGACCTAATCAATATAAAACTTTTGCTCAAGCATGTCTATCTACCTCCTGAAACACGTATATTAAGTGCCATCACAGTTTGTTCATTCCTTCAATACTCATCAGTTTGTTGGTGCGGTACTTTACAAAAAAATTGTTGTTGTCGATCCTTTATTGAAGCATTAATTGTTGATCACAGTCAGCATATATAAATAATTCTGTTGGTCTGGTATATTATCACTAAGTTAACCAATCAGAAGGTAGTATCATTTGGAATCTAAATACTTGGCTATTATACTTCCAATTGTAGGTGCATTCTATGTTCAAAATTGCTTTACATCAACAAAGATCATAATCACCGAGGATAATGATGTTGTTATAGATTTCAAACACATATATTTCTTTTTCTGTGGTGGAAAATACTTCAAACCAGAGTGTATGTTTTATTGTTTCCTTTAACAAGAATAAATATATGTACTTCATATCGTTGTCCCTAACAAGTGATATCCACGTAGATTCCTTGCACAACAACAAAAATTTAGCCAAGACAAGTCTGACCTTATTGGATATACTGCTACTAGTGTTAGTGAAGTTTTTCTAAGTCCTAAACTGGTAAAACGCATTGAAGATATCAATGAGTGTGGACAGGTATTCTCAGCAAAGAGCAGGAAAAAGAAATCAGTAACCTCATCAAGTGCATCTTATGAAAGCCAAGAAACACATCAAACCACCGGTCATGTTCAGCCATCTTTACCTGAATTGGTTCTTCCTTTATGAAAACATATAAGTACCTTAATCCAGAATGTCAAAGGTATATCTATTATATATATGTTTACATAGATTATAATTCAAGTCCATGACTAACATAAAAGTGAAAAAAATATGTCACGTGTGCATCTACACATTGCGGCACCAATGTCCAGGGTGTTGGAATAAATCCAATTCCTAACTTCTCCAACTTTATGAATACCAAAAGCAATCAGAATTTGATACAAGGTTGTACAAATAAAATTGGGTCTGTGATTTACCTTCAAAAACCCTTTTCATACTTGCATCATCATGTGCCAAACAGAGTCATAAACAGTCCGACAATAACTACTACGCCATTGCGGCCATTGCTGCCCAAAAAGAACCAACACACACGGGTCACGTGTGGTATGCCCCTAATTCGCTTTCATTAGTTTATTAGAGTTGCAAAGTTTGATGCTTTCATTGTAAACTAACAGATTACTCTTAAACTTACCTATACAAGAAGTTCTCAAATTTGTCAAAAAGAATCCCAACCTAAAGAGGTCAATGTGGGACACAACAAGGAGAATTCTTCAGGTGATAATATGTGATCACTTATCTCATTATTGCCACAAACCTAATAATTAACCATTGTCATTGGCATATATAAACATGACTCTCAAACGCTACCTAGATTTTGATAAGGAAACATACAATTCAGTTAAATCCATCATCACTGGGTGTCAACGATCATGTCACTAGACATAGGCCTCCCTGTCGGGACATCACAAATGGTACGTTAGATTGATCTATGTTTTAAATTGAATCGTACAACTCTGTGTGCAACTGACTATGGAAAAAATGTCGCAGTTGGATCATCACACATAACACAATCATGCGGTGGTGGTGTCATTCCAATGCTAAACTTCTATCACTACAATCATCCAATGAACACTTAGCATGTTTAGCAAGGTGGATTAGGAACAACAGGATGTACATCTTATCAAGGAACATCAATTCATGCTATTAATCCAAGCCACAATAGTATTCCAAACATAAATTTTTGTACCCCGACAATGACAAGATACTATTCGGGTCCACTTTTGTCAGGAAAGTTACTCCCTGTTGATGGATCAGAAGGTATGCATGTGTATAGCAATTTCTGTGCTACGTAATATCATTAGGAGTAACATTTAATTTATTGATAGTTGATAAACTGTTAAATGAATTTATGCAATAGAATAAATAAACCAATTAATTAGAGTTATCTTATTTATAGTTGCTAGAAATGAGCCTAACCCGAATGAAAATGGTAAACAGTAGTCACATATACTTTATTACGAAAACTTAGATAAAATTGTATCATCTATAATTAATATTGAAATTACCTTCAGGAATACTTGATGGTAAAAGTAGACGTGATGACACAGTCAAAAACCACACGTAAGCAAATCATGTTAGGTAAGCAACGAAGCAATCCTACAAAAAGAGAGCCTCGAGGTCACGCAACGGGAGCTATCAATACAAAGATGGATGGTGGTATGTGTAATCTCTTTCTAATTTAGTCTATTGTATCAATGCATGTACTATCGAGTTATACCTTCCAATTGTACTCATGTGTATAATCTGAAATGTTCCCAGCAACTAAAAATGACGAACGCATGGCAAGTCCTACATTTACCAATAAAATGACACATTGCAGTTCTTCTAGACGTCTGGTTAATACGTCAATATCGTCGGATACTTACCAATTACTACCCAACTTGAACTCCAGTAAATCTCTTCAAAGTTCAACATAGGCCCTATTGCAAATACACACAATGGATCAGGTATATGAACCAAATCACTTTACTCATGATATCCAAATTTCATTACGTAATTATTTTATAATATTTATCAAATGTTTCTTCGCTAAACTTTGTAAGTATTCACAGCAGTATTGAGGAGGGAAACGAAATTTATACGTATAGCGACTCTGATCCTGATGATGATGAATATGAAGAGTTTGATGCAACTGTTGATGAAGGTACACTAAACGAAAGCTTCAAATATATTATATTAATGCAAGAGCTTATCTAAATCATTCATTGTCAACTGTCATGAATAATGTGGAGTTCGAAAGTGAAATATACCGATACGAAGATGGCGATGATGGAAATACCTTGAAAAGGTGTTTTTTAGACCTTTACATTTTTCATTATGAACTTTATAATTATTTAATGGTGGCCATCAAGATTTAACTTAACTTATGATTTTTTTTTTCACCTATTATAATGACACAAATTATTGGGATATTGGAGACCCAATTTATAAGCGTCCATATTGTGGGGCTATGTTCTGGTACGAGGAAAGAATTGGGAAACAGAGGAGATTGTCCTAGCCAACATTCTCTTTATGTTGTGGTCAGGGAAAGGTCAAGCTTCCAGGCCTAGATGCTCCACCACATTTGCTAAGAAAACTATTGCAGAGGGAAGATAGAAGGAGTAAACATTTTTTGGAGAACATTCGGGCATACAATATCATGTTTTCCTTCACATCTATGGGTGGAAAGATTGACTCATCTATAAACAAAGGAAAAAGCCCTTATAGTTTTCGACTGCATGGACAAAATTACCATAGGATTGGTAGTTTGTTACCTGCCAAACGGTCGACGCTAAAGTTTTCCCAGCTTTATATCTATGACATCGAAAATTAGATATCAAACATAATTTCTGCTATCAGGTACACCTTATTTCTTTCGAGTAAAACAAAGATTGTCTATGGTTCTTTTTAGTACTAAAGACAATGACATACAATATAGAACAATTCATGTGCGTTCCTTGTGCAGGTATCATCCGTCCGACGAGACATGTCAGCACATACCTCTCCCTAAGCAACCAAGGCACTTCAACCGTTTGAGTCTTCAAGGGTCCACTCCCCTAACCCAAAAATAGATGAAATAGATATAAATCCAAGCAAGACTATGCATTCGATAGGTCTGTGACTCCCTGTCTACGCTGTTTTTATCAACTTGTACGAAATTCTATATAAATTTTTTCTGAGTAACTTGATTATAATAGCTAATTGAAGGAATGGAGAATAATATTCTACGTATCAATATTTATCTTTTATACATGTTAAGAAAGGAAATTATAGAACTAGAAGGGCATTGGATACGCTAGTCGATTCAAAGCTGAAAGTTTAGATGAGAAGTGATCAATGGTCACATTATAACCAAAATTTCATATTGATCTAACCCGTTGACTAACCAAAAATAAAGAACACCCGATGTAAAGTAAACCTCACCAATCTCAATGATAAATACTATCTTCGTTCCATAATTAACTTAATCATTTGATTGCTTACACCACTTAAAGTTATACTTTGATCATTATTATTCTCAACTATATATAAATAGTTATACAAAAAATTATAATGTAAAACTACATTTTAAGATAAATCTAATAAAATCAATTTCACATTAAAAGTAACAAATAAGTTGATAAAGTTAGGACAAATTTACAGTCGAAGGCCAAATGATTTTGCTGTAATGTGAAATTGATTTTAGTAGATTTATTACTAGAAGGGCATTGGACTTTTGCTGTAATAAGTAATATGTCCTTTTGTACTGACCATCAAAAATTAGCACAAATTTACAGTCGAAGGCCAAATGATTTCATCTTTTGATTGATGAAATTCGATTTCCTATGCATTTGACACATGAATTTAATAATTTTCTAAATATTTCATGTTAGGAACTAAAGGCTCCTAGGATTTGATGTACGACCGCTAACACTTAGGGCTCGTTTGGTAGTAAGGAATGTAATGTAATCAAATATAACTAAAAATGGAGGAGGGAGAGGAAAAGATATGGTAGGATGTAATGGAGGATGT
>ONZA01002812.1:6563-20930 GCA_900322205.1 Kewa caespitosa
TGTGCTATGTGTTTTTTTTTTGATTTTTATTCTTAGTGTATCTGTTTTCAATTAAAATGTATCAGTTCACTTAAAATGTATTATAGTTGTAGTATCAGTTTTTATTCTTAAAGTACTAATTTTCAATTAAAAAGTGCCAGTATTCAGTTAAAAAGTATCATAATCATTTGGCATTTAAACTGTAAAGTATTCATTGATGTTAATGGTTGTTATGTGAAAAGTTTCACTTTATAATGTAAATATAGCTGTTTTGGTTGAAAATGTATCTCATTTGTTGGAGTATGATTATATATGTATATACTATAATATCCATGACGATGTCTGTGATGTATTTTTGCTACCTAGAAGCCGTAATGAATGTGCAACAGAGGATGATGTTTACATATCTTATTTGGTGGAGCGGTGTTATTATGAGTTCAACCTTGACATTTATGATGGGGTAAAATGGAGTGCAATGAAGGCTTTGCTTCTAAGATTGGACTAAGGGGAAGAAACTTTCAAAAGGTTCTTTGTGATGTATGCTTTGAGCGATGTCCTCACCCCCGTCGCCAACCTTTCAATAGACTTCAGTAAGCTGAAGTGGGTTGTTCAAGTCGACCGCATGGATAAATTTGATTGGTGCTCATACATCATAAGTTGTGTAAATATGTCATTGGATATAAGAGGAACCTCACTTAGGTCAACTTAAGAGGTTGTGTTCTTGTACTTCAGTTGTTGTATTTCCACCGTTTCAAATGGAAGGGGGAGGCGGCGTCTCAAGCATTGCCTCTTATTCAACATTAGGATTTGGATAAGATAAAAGGCAGGATAAAGGATGAAATTACTGCTAAGCCATTTGGTATTGGGGAGTGGGATATGGGTTTTCATCTGTCGTGGTCTTTTAAAGAAACAAGTGCTGGAGAAATCTCTGTTGAACTCAGAGGACGATCGTAAAGTGGTGAAAAAAATCCAACATTCAAGATTCATCTAGATTTATATTCTAGATGGTGAGCTTACTAATGCAGAGATAGAAGAAGAAGCTGAAGATTTAAATTCTTATTTTATCTTGTTTTTTGAATAGTTATATCACTTTTCATTATGAGTGTATTGGTTTGTGGGTGAAAAATTTCTATTTCGAGCAATGCAAAGTACTAGTTATTTTCAGTTTATAATGAAGTATTTTTTTTTTTTTTGTGCTTTAAAAGTGTATATGTTTATTGGACTAAAGCATCTCTTTATTTGAGTAATGTTTCTGTTTGTTATTAAAAAGTAATTGTTTTACATGAGTAATGTATTTGCTTATTGGACTCATGTGTCTGTTTGTTCTGAAAATGTATCTGTTTACATGGTGAATGTATCTGTTTACATGGTTAAAGTATCAGTTTAACTTGTGAAAGTGTATGTTTATTGGTTAAAATATATCTTTATTTGAGTAATGTGTCTGTTTGTTATTAAAAGGTATTTGTTTTATATGAGTAATGTATCTGTTTGTTCTGAGAAAGTATCTGTGTATTTGATGAATGTATTTGTTTATATGGTGAAAAGTATTATTGTTTATTCACTAATGCAGGATATCTCTGGAGAGTGTTTGAAGCTGGCAAGGGACATGTTAGCGATTTCAAAGCATCATATTGAAGATCGGAGATACTGAAGAACAAGATAAAGGATGAGAGGGTTGTGAACATGTATGAATCGACTGATGAGTCTGAAAGTCAAAAGTTTTGGAGTAATCCTAAAATTTTAGAATAGATTGATGAACTTGTTCAAGATTATCTTGTTCAAGTTGGTAAGATGTCCAAGATTCAGTCGGAGAAGGTTAAGAAGAAGTTTGACAGGTCGTCATTCAAGCTCTTGTCTTAGGAAATCGATGATGGTTTATAGAAGAAGGAAGCTGAGAAGTGTTTGGTCCGTTTTGCCTTGGGCTTCATCGTAGCCCACGGGCCTCTTTCAGCCCATTTCGTCATCAGTTCTTGGACCCATGGACTCGCATCTCTTGCCGACCCATGATCCTCTTTGCCTTCTACCAGCCCACAACTCGCGTCACTATCACCTCCTAGGGTTCCGTATTCGCTGACACCCTCTCGGCTCGTCGACCCTCGTCCTTGCCGTGAGACAAGATTAGAGCGTCATCTGGGCAGGAGCCCCAAAACACCTCTTCTCTATCACCCTAAGACGAGGGGGGGCGACGAAGGGGCACCGAAAGGGTCTTGGAGAGAGCGAAGGAAGAAAGGGCGAGATGGATATCGGCAGGGATCCACTGCCTCAGACAAAACCAATTGGATACCTCCCTAGGAGAAAGCAGAGCGTCCTAGGAAATCTCCTGAAGGTTCTAGAAGAGCCACACGTGTTGTGCACGTGGCCAAGGACAATTGGCGGCTTTCAAGCCCATGCTTTCACCAGACCCAAGAAGAGAATGTCCACGTGGTGCCTCCCTATTAGACAAACCGCAACCCTAGCATCACCTAGAGAATGTATATAAATTGAAGGCATTTATACTTCAAAGGTAGGAGAATAATTGATTTAGACAATTGATTGATTAATTAATTTATTTCTTTCTCTAGAACATTCAAGTTTTTCCCTTTTCCCAGAAAGGTTTGGTTGCCCTGAAGAGCATTCTATTTGCCCCTAGGGCCTACATCCCTTTAGGGGCAAGCCCATTCGTAACACCCTGATTGACTTGACCGTCGGAAGACCTTTCCCTGGACCACGCCGGGGGAAGTTCATGTGCGTTCTTTGTGCAGGTACCTCTGATCCGATGAGCCACATCATCATCCACCTAATCTCATACAACCAAAGCTTTTCAACCCTTTGAGTCTTTGAGGGTCCACTGTTACCCAAAAATATCCGAAACATTTGGCGCTGTTTGTGGGGAGTGGCCAGTGAAAGTTGCATGAGATTAAGAAAAAAAACATATTCAAACACCTGAACCACGAAAGAGAAATTCCATGTCGAACCACGAAGAAGAAACTCGTTCGGCCTCGTCCGCTAGAGGACGGGGCCGCACCCAACCCCCTGTCACGTGGGAGGAACCGACGGCCTTATAGGACAACATCCTGGAGCACATGCACAAGATGTGCACGACCCTTCCGGAGAACATCTTGAGTCACGTCGGGGTGACGTAGCACCGGGATGAAGGAACTTTGAAGAATACGCCTGCTGCGGGAGCTCAGCGCTCGAAGAGCAGGCAGGACGGAGAATCGCGAACCACTCAAGTACTGATGACCCCCCACTTTAGCTTGAGAGGATCCAGCTCTTCCTCCTCGAGGTCTAAAATCAAGTCAAGGGCCTCCAGACGAAGCATGAGTACGAAAGTACCAGAAATGTTGAGAAGGAATGTTGGAGACCTACGACCCTCCATTGAGGCAATGAAGAGTTGGAGAAGGGCCGCCAAGGGAGAGGTGGAAAGCCGCAAAAAAGAGGATGTCAGGGTAATCATACGGCGTAGGCAGGCCGAAAGGTTACCAGGGAAACAAGGGCCGTCCATGACTCGTCTAGGGCCGAGAGACTACGATGATATCACGAAGAGTTTTAGGGGATTGTAGATAAGCCTTGACCTTACCATGAAGGTCCCTTTCGGTGAAGAAATCATGGCTTACCCCCTAAATCTGAACTCTTGGATCGGGAAGATGAAAATGTATAATGGGACAACCTCTCCCTAGGAGCACTTGATGGCCTACGAATCTGTAATGATGACACAACAGAGGAATGATGGCACGTACTGCCGACACTTCGCCGGAATGTTGGAAGGGAGAGCCCTCAAATAGCTAGACAACCTCCCTCGTCATAGCATTCACATCTTTGATAAACTTTGCCGCATCTTCATGGAGAACTTCATGACGTGCAAAAAAATCGAGAAGTGTTTGAAAGATATCTTCAACATCATACAAGGAATAAAAGAACCAATGAAGGATTATGACAAGCGCTTCAATGATGAGTGCCTAGAGATCACAGAGCTCGATCAGACGATAGCGTGTACGGCTTACGTCAAAGGCATCATCAAGGCAAGTGAGAACTTGAAAGATTTTGAGCATATGAAACTGAAAAAAGAAAAACTCACCTTACCCTTCGTCCGAGCCTACTCGTCCAAACTCTTCACCGCCTGGGAGAGGTCTGAACGAGACGTGGTAAATGGGGGGCATCGATGTGAGAAGCACAACGATGAGAAATTGGCAAAACTATCTAGGAGCGAGAGAAAAAAGGCCAAAACCCTCACCCTCGGGAAGCCCAGTTTAACAAGAAAGGGTTGGGAAGAGGGGGAGGACGAAGTGGATTTAATGGACGGGGAAAACCCGAAAGGAAGATGACGAAAAGCCCCGTAGTGAATCAGATCTTATCTACAATCAAGAAGTCGTTTTGGCAAAAATAGACCCCAAATTATTGCCCAACCCAACACCGGTGAAAGAAGACACATGGAAGAGCTATTTCTTCTGTCCCTATCACAAAGATCACGGACATAGCACGAAGTAATGCTGTGAAATGGGCTCGCACCTTGAGAAACTGGCATAGGAAGGGAAACTCAACTCTTTTCTGACGGATAAGGGCATGATTGTCGTCTTGCCGGTCCAGGGGGCAGCCAAACCTGAGGCCTCGGGATCCTCTTCGAACTCCTACGGAGTGGCTGTCATCTCAGGTGGCCTAGCAGGAGGCGGCCTCATGAACAAAGAAAGACAAGCCCACCTAAAAACCCTCGACCAAATCATGTTGATCGAGGAAGTTCCCAATTTCATGAAGCCAATCATCTTCGAAGAGGCAGACATGAGAACCCTCCAGTTTCCTCATGACGACCACCTTGTCGTTGAGTTACAGATAGCCAACACCCTGGTGAAGAGGGTCCTAGTAGACACAGGGAGCTCATTTGATGTGATCACAACCATCTGCCTCATGGACCTCGGCTACACTACGGATAAGATAATAGATAAGCCATCCGGTGGTAGGTTTTGGCAGAAATCAGGTCCAGCCGATGGGGAGCATCCAACTTTCGGTGAGGATAGGGCCAAAGAATGAAGCCAGACATGTCATCTCAAATTTTCTCGTCATCAACTTTCCATTGGTATACAACGTCCTCCTCGGGCGCCCAACATTGAACAAGATCAAAGAAACATGTTGTTGCTCATGTTAAAGTTCCAAAGAGATGACAGCGAAGTGGTGAAGGTCCTCGGTGACCAGAAGACGGCCAGGGCTTGCTACGTCCAATGCCTTAGCAATAAGAGCGTTGTCACCGAGAATAAAATACCCCCCGCCCAAACCAAGGTCACAACCTTGGCCAAGACCAAGTCAAAGAGAATAAGGAAGGAAACACCTGAAGAAGACAGGATTTTTGTGAAGATAGAGGAAACTCCCCTAACGAAGGAAGAAAAGGGGAAAGGAGTGCAATGCCTAATGGTGGACATTGTCCCCTCCGAGGTCGCTGATGCAAGGATTGAAGAGAAGGAACGAGCTACCCCCTTTGGCGGAAAGGTGGAGGAAATACTGGACCCCTCTCGTCCAGACCGAGTAACGTACCTTGGTGATGACCTGGACGAGACCACCAAAGAGGAATTGACGAAGCTCCTACAAGAATACAAGGACATCTTGCCTTTGGACCGGACGAAATGCCTGGAAAGATCCATCATGGTGCATAAGCTCGGCATAAACCCCAAAATCAAACCGGTAAAAAAGAAGAAGAGACATCTGGGAGAAGAGAGAAGTCGGGCCGCGTTGGCAGAAGTCAAGAAGCTGTTGGAAGCCGGATTCATAAGGGAGTATCGGTACCCAAAATGGCTTGCCAACGTGGTAATGATGAAGAAGGTGACATGAAGTTGGAGAATGTGCGTTGACTACATAAACCCTAACAAATCTTGCCCGAAAGACCACTTCCCTCTTCCAAGGATAGACAAGTTGGTCGATTCCACTACCGGCCTTGAATTCTTGAGTTTCATGGATGCCTTCTCAGGTTATCACCAAGTTTTCATGAAGAAGAAGGACCAGAGTTCAACGACCTTCATCACCGACGAAGGGGTATTCAGCTATACTATAATGCATTTCGGCCTGAAGAACGCTAGGGTCACTTTCCATAGGCTCGTCCAAAAAGTTTGGGGGAAAAATCGGAAGAAACCTCAAAGCCTGTGTGGACGACCTCATCACCAAGAGCGTGAAGTCATCTAATCATGTGGAAGACTTGAGAGAAATGTTTGAGACCCTGAGGAAAACCAATATGAAACTCAATCCTAAGAAATGTGTCTTCGGGGTGAGAGGAGGCAAACTCCTAGGCTTCATGGTCAGTGAAAGAGGCATCGACGCCAATCTATAGAAAGTAAAAGCTGTGACTGACATGAAGCCCCACAGTGAATTAAAGACGTGTAAAAGCTAATCGGGTGCATCGCGGGACTTAATCGGTTCGTCTCTAAATTAGCAGACAAATGTGCCCACTTCTTCTTTGCACTGAGGAAGGGGACGAGATTGGAATGGTGAGGCGGAATAGGCCTTTGAGAAGTTGAAGCAATATTTAGGGTCCCTACCCAGGATCACTTTGCCAAAGCCAGAAGAAAGACAGGGCCATCGCCTCAATCCTCGTCAGGGAAGAAGAGAAGAAACATGAACCCGTCTACTTCACCAGCCACGCCTCAATCCTCGTCAGGGAAGAAGAGAAGAAACACGGTCGGAGAACCACCATGCCGATGCCCTGGCTCGGCTGGCTAGCTCGTCGGTCAAAGGGGTATCTCGAAACATATTTTGGAAAGAGACGGAGAAGAGAAGCATACAATCCGGACCAGAAGTATTCTTATTTGATCGAAGTGATGAGTGGATGGAACCTTTGATGGCTTGGCTTGGAGAAGGGAAGCTCCCAGAGGATGAGAAAGAAGCGAAGAATTTCCTGATGAGGGCTAAGTGGTTCGAATTTTGAGACAACGTCTTATATACAAGAAAGGTTCTGAGCCACCCGTTGCTGACATGTGACTCAAAGACACAAGGGAATGAGATAATCCGAGAGGCCCATGCAGGGATTTGCGGGGCCCACCAAGGAGGAAGGACTGTGGCGTACAAGATCCTAAGACTGGGTTTTTACTGGCTGACTTAGAAGATGGATGCGGTCAAAATGATTAAGAGCTGCGAAAAGCGCCAGATGTTCCTGAAGCTCCCATCCGCAAAATTATTGCCCATACTATCTCTAATGCCTTTCCATCTCTAGGGCATGGACATACTGGGCCCCTTCTCACAAGCTCCAGGTCAGCAAAAATAGGCCATCATCACCATCGACTATTTTACAAAGTGGATCGAAGCAAGAGCACTGAAAAACAGATTTGTGGTCAACGTGAAAAAGTTCATCCTAGAGAATATTCTCACGCGCTTCGGCACTACGGAGCATTATATTCGACAACGGCAGGCAGTTTGATACACCAAAACTCATCGACTGGTTAGCCGAATACGGAGTAAGGGCGAACTTTTCAGCAGTGGCAAGGCCCCAGACAAACGACCAAGTAGAGTCAAGCAACAAGATCTTGGTGAACGGAATCAAGAAGAAGCTCGACGAAGCCAAAGGGTTATGGGCTGACATGCTAATAGAACTATTGTGGGCGTCAAGGACAACTGAGAAGGCGATCACGGGGGAGACACCTTTCAACCTCATCCACGGCTCTGAGGCCGTACTCCCGTCAGAATCCACTAACAAGAGCCTGAGGGTCGAACACTTCGACCCCGAGACGAATGATGAAAGATTGAAGAACAACCTCGACCTCCTTCCCAATATACGAGGAGACTTACTGAGAGCTGAGATCTATAAACAGAGGATGACGAGAGCCTTTAATCGAAGGGTGAGAATGAGAAAGCTAAACATAGGGCACCTCATCCTAAGGACCATGGAGTCCGTAGGAAGAAGGGAAGATGACCCCAAACTGGGAGGGACCCTACAAAGTGACAGAGGTGCTGAATTCGAAGATTTACCGGTTGGAGACCCCGGAAGGATGGAAGATAAGCAGACCGTGGAACATCAACAATCTCCACAAGTTCTTCGTGTAAGATGAGGTCTCGTCACTAAGCCCCGTTTAGGTAGGCACCCCCAAACAACCTCTTATCAAATTTTTCCTAGACTTAAGTTTCTAGATGACAGGGTAGGCACCCCTAAACAACCTTTTCATCATTTTTGTAAGGCCTTTGGCCGAAAGGGGTCGGCATCCCCAAACAGCCATGAATGAAACTTTTGGGCTCATAATATATTTCGTCCTGTAAGTCTTTCGGCTAGTCAACATTATTAGACGAAACCCTACCCTGGGGGCAAATAATTTTATGTCTACAACACGGTTTGGCGAGACCCCACCCTAGGGGCAAATGAACTAAGTCTACAACACGGTTAGACGAGACCCCACCATGGGAGCAAATGAACTAAGTGTACAACACGATTAGATAAGACCCCACCCTGGGGGTAAATGAATTTGTGTATAACACGATTAGGCGAAACCCCACCCTAGTGGCAATTGAATGAAGAAAACAAAAAAGAAACAAACGAAACCCCATCCTCGGGGGAATAATCAAAAATCTCATTCTCATTTATCGAAATTCATTACAAAGATTTCTACAAGCAAAGGGAAGAATACAAGAAAAACATTCTCCATTGTCGGAAACAAAAATTAATACACCAAATTCTTCCTACTAAGGGGAGAACCCCTAAATTCCAGCGAAAAGGGACACCCCGACGAAGCTACAGGTTGAGGGCCATGCCGCCAACAAGAGGGTGTTGTAGGACGCGATGAAGGACGTGGACGTGATGTAATACGCCAAGTCCTTCCCACCTTGGAGGAGGAAGGTGTGACCATACTCTTAACCACCGCCACCCAACACCTCTTTCCAGGGTCATCATAGTCACAAACGAAAACCATATCACCTGAATAAGAGGGGAAGAATGAACAAAGATAAGAGAAAACTGCGAAGGAGAAAGCATGAAATTTCTTCCTCAAAAGAGAGGTTGAGAGAAGAGAGTGAAAGGTGCAAAGAGAGAATGACCTGGGAGGCTCCTTTTATAGGCAAAGCAATAAGTGATCAATGGCCAGAATCATTCCAGGAAAGTAGGGGATGAAAGACAAGTGGCGTAACGCACCCCAAGAAGATAAGAAGGGCAGAAAATCCAGAAAAGGAAATCGTTACCCAAGAAGATGACGAATGTGAAAAGCGAGGAACTTCAATTTGAGAGCATTTTCAAAGAGAACCACTGAAATTTCACCCAAGTATTGAAGGACGAAACCCCTACTCAGCATAACGAAGCAACACTGTTAGCTTCACCCCAAGGGGGGCATGGGACGAAGGGAGACCTCTTGCCAATCCCCCTCGGCCTTCCCTACCTTGCCTTGCTTAAGTAGGAGCATGAGGACGAGAGAGCCTACCCCACCAATAACTCTCAGCATACATTCGATATGAATTACTTAAGCAAATCTAGCATAGAAAACAAGCCGAGGTACAAATGTTGAAAAGAAAACTAACAACAAATCTTCATTGAAAGAACTGTGTCCATAATTCATTACAAAATGACGAGGGGCATCAAACCCCTCCGAAAACAAAAAAAAGAAAACAAAGCATACAACCGTCATCAGGGCAAAGAGTCCTTGGGAGAAGAGACAGCGTTAAGGTCATCCTAAGGGGAAACGGCATCAGCATTGCCCCTCGGAGAAGAGGCTGCCTCAGCATCGTCTTTCGGTGAAGGGGCAACCCCAGCGTCAGCCTGGCCTTCGTTACCTCTTCCATGACCATCTTCGACTTGGCCTTCGAGGTGATCCTCCATGTCATCCAGGAAGTCGGGATTGAAGGACAACAAATTAGCGGCCGAGATCTGACTGAAGTGCTTACGGGTCCCAGTCCAGGAATTCCTTGTAAGTCTCTTCCATGCTCTAGGTGTCCTCTCCCAACTTGGTGACCATCAAGATGACCGTCCTCGTTTGAAAACACTGGAAACCGGTCGCGGAATTGAAGATGTCCATAAAAGGCTCTCTGACGCTCTCCAAGAACTCCCTCTCGGATGCAACCATTACGTCGCTGAGAGCTTTGGAGTTGACCTTCTCCACCTCCAACTCGGCAGAAAGCCGCATGTTGATAGCAAGGGCAACCGACTTCTTGTCATTCTCTTTGGCTAGCTCAGCTTCGGCAGCAGCTACCTTCGCCTCCATCTCGAGCTTCTCCCTCTTCAAAGCCTCGCAGCACCGGGCCAGCTCATCCCTCTCCTTCTCAACTTTCCCTTTCGCCTTTTCAACGCCTGCCTTGGCCTTTTTGGTTTTCTCCTTTACCTTCACAGCCTCGATCCTCTCCCTCTCAACATATTGAGACTCCCCTTCCATCTTGCGGGCGAGGTTGGTGTAATACCGAGACAGGATCACCGCCTGTATGACGAAGTTAGGACAAATCAGTGCATAAAAAGGAAGAAGCCACCAACATATGGGAATGAAGCATACCTCCATAGCCAAGCGTCGACTCATGTATTTGGCAGCACTAGGGTGCTGCTCCAAGTATTATAGGTCTTCGGCAGGCACAATAGTAGCCAGGAAGGAAGCTGCCACCTTGTCTTTCTTATCCGGCTTCAGAGAGAGGTATCGGGGAAGAAGGCTTCCCGATGAGGCCCTAATGGGGGGAGAGTGGGAGACAAGCAGGAAACAACTAGAGCTTTCCCCATGTCAGCACAAGTACCAGCTGAGAACTCAGACGAAGGAGGGGTCCGAAATGAACCCCCTCTTGGAGGGGTCGAGACTGGAAGCACTGTCGGAACGACATTAGGGATGTTCCTCTTGGGACTCCCGTCCTAGTCTATCTCGACCACATTCCCTCTCAGCTCCTTCCCAATGCCCTCCTTCTTCTGAGTCTTAGGCAGAGGGGTAACTCTGACAAGAGAGATGAACGAGGATCCCTTAACCTGGGACAAGGAGGCGATCATCTCCCTCTTCCATTTCATCCCAGCTCCCTTGACATCTTTCCTCTGCACAGACAAATGCCAAATCAACGGACGAAAAGGTCAAGACAGAGGAATACAGGGTGTTTTCGAAAACTTATAGCCTTCATCTCGGCAAGAAGCAGCTTGTTCTCAGCCACTATTTTGACTTTGATATCCTCCAAGGTCGAAGCCCCCATCATGTCTCTACCTGCCTAGGTAGTCAAAAGGGAGGCACGAGTAGTCGACGCAAGTACAAGGATGAAATAAGTGAGAAAACATCATGGAGAGACAACTTAACAACTACAAAAGGAAAATGACAAAAAATACCCCGGTCCATGGCATCGTTGATCCCATGGTACACCAAAAACTCCTCGTCCAAGGTCCACCTCCTTTCAGGGATCCACCGAAGGGTCATCTTCACGTAGATCTGAGTGTCGACCCTCCGACACCTCTCCTCCAAGTAAAAAATCTTCAGAACAACCTTGTCCTCTGACGAAGGCCTACCAAGGATAACGAGGCTGGTGGCCTGGTTCCACTTGGGGATCTCATCCAAGAAGCCGTCTTTTATGGCACCAACATAATAAAACTCATTCATCCAGCCAGAATTCTTGGACGGCATCAGTGGTTCAAAGAGACACTTGTACTTATGATCAAAATAAAAAATGGAATTTACAGTGGGGTATGGTCTGGTACCATTGGTCACAAGAAAGCATAGGCCGAGGGTTGACCTTATGTTATGTACGTTGCATAAAATAGTGAAAAACGTAATGTGTCCCCAGGTGTTGGGGACAAGCTTCACCGCTCTTGTCATGCCCTCTAGTATGGTATACGGCGAAAGGCAACCTACGGTGACCTCGTTAGGATAAAAGAGCGACGAGCCAGCTAGGACTGGGGCAACAACGAAAAGAATTTTAAAACTTACCAACTGACAAAGCCGAATCTGAACTTTCGTCCAGAACAAGCTTTCGTCTCCTATGAGGATTCGGCCTGGCGGTCTCGGTGGACGACGGATTAGGGTCATCCTCAAGATTATAGGGTACTCTCCCAGCCATTTGTTTGGGTCAAGCCATCCTCCTAGCCATGGTTTTTCTATGGACACACCGAGCCTTCACCGATACCGCCGAGCTCGCCGTAGCCGAAGCGTTGACATTATTATCACTATTGACATGTTTTCCTACAACATCGGGGTTGTTTACCGACGGGTTATTTCTAAAGTCCTTGGGTGGGGCTCGAGGGCTAGACGAAGGGTCGGCCCTCTGATTATTGTCAACAAATGCAGGACCCCCCAATGTGCGAAGGTTATTCGCGTGAAACTCCCAGCCCAAACAGAGCCCGGAGGGGAACCTCCCTGGGAACGTGCCCCTCGGTCTAGAAGTCCTTGTCCTCATGGAGTCGCCAAAATGCCTCCATGGTCCTCCTCAGACGCTCTAGATGAGATTCCGAAGTTATCTTGACGAAGGTCCCAAGGACGGGATCCTATTCAAAGTCATCATTAAGGTACATATTGATAAGGAGATGAAGGTACCTGAAAAGATGAGTCGTCGGTGAGTGTTTTTGAACGGATTAATCTTCAACAAGGACGAGATGACGGTAATTTCTCTCTCTAGAACTCTCCACTTGTCTCTCTAGAAATTGCAAAAATAGGAAGGAGTGAATGAGGGAAGGTGACCTATATTCACAAGAAAAGGAGAGGGGAAGATAGAACGTCGCGTCATTTAGGCCACGTGTCAGGAAAGGCCCCCCCAATTCTGCCACGTGTCATGCATCCCCCCATGCAACCATCTCGAGGCATGGGCGGGAAAGGAGGGGTGACCCCTCGATCGCTCGAGGACCCCTCATTTCTTTGTTTACCTCTTTCAGATTGGACAAACACCTTCGTCGAAACTTCGGAGCATGCCCAATCCGAGGGGCAGATGTTTGGTCCGTTTCGCCTTAGGCCTCACCGTAGCCCACGGACCTCTTTCGGCCCATTTCGTCTTCGAGTCTTGGACCCATGGACTCGCATCTCTGGGCGGCCCATGATCCTCTTCATTTTCTACCGACCCACAGCTCTTGTCACTATCACCTCCCAGGGTTCCGTCCTCGCTAACAACCTCTCGGTTCGTCAACCCTTGTCCTTGTCGTGAAACGGGATCAGAGAGTCATCTGGAAAGAAGCCCAAAAGCACCTCTTCTCCGTCATCCTAAGATGAGGGTGGCCTCGACAAAGGGGTACCAAAAGGATCTTGGAGAGAGCGGAGGAAGGAAGGGCGAGATGGATATCGGCAGGGATCCACTGCCTCAAACAAAACCAATCAGATACCTCCCTAGGATGGAGGAGAGCATCCTAAGAAAGCTCCAAAAGGTTCTAGAAGTGCCACATGTGCTGTGCACGTGGCCGAGGACAATTGGCAGCTTTCAAGCCCATGCTTTCACCAGGCCCAAGAAGGGAAAGTTCACGTGGCACCTCCCTAGTGGAAAAACCGCAACCCTAGCATCACCTGGAGAACGTCTATAAATAGGAGGCATGCACCCACTTCAAGGGTAAGAGAATAATTGATTTTGACAAGTGATTGATTAGTTCATTTATTTCTCACTCTAGAGCATTCAAGTCTTTCCCCTTTTTCTGAGAAAGATTTGGTTGCTTTAAAGGGCATTCTATTTGCCCCTAGGGCCCACATCTCTTTAGGGGCAAGCCCATTCGAAACACCCTGACTGACTTGACCATCGGAGGACTGTTCCCCGGACCACGCCGGGGGCAGTTTACGTGCGTTCTTCGTGTAGGTACCTCTCGTTCGATGAGCCACGTCAGCATCCACCTCATCTCATACAACCAAAGCTTTTCAACCCTTTGAGTCTTCAAGGGTCCACTTCTCTTACCCAAAAATACCCGAAACAAGAAGGTTCATGGCAAAAGAGCACCTGACGATGGGGATGACAAGTGGTACATATTAATCCATCTATATTCATTCATCCACAAGAAGAATTAAATGATGAGTTTGCCATTCTTGTACACTATTGTAGATGTAGGCCTTGTTCTTTTGGACTCTGAACTGAATTGAGCTTAAATGAGCTGAATCGAACTAAACTGACTTTTTTTCATTTGACAGTTGACCCACTTAAACTTACCGGAGCCTCTCGATTTATGACGTAAATGAAAGTACATGTCAAGATCTTTCTAATGATATATGAATTATTGTAAATACATTTCGGAACTAATAACTATTTTATCGTTTTAATTTGGAATTGAATTGAACTGCACTGAATGGAACTGGACTGAACTGAAATGAAAATAAGTCCAAAAGAACAGGGCCATAGTTGTGATATAGATATATTTATTGTGACTGTGTAGTAATGTAGGCGAAAATACTCTAATCTGTAGTAGGATCATGAGTGTCGTAGAGAAAAGTGTCCCTATGCCCATTTTGAAAACTGCTTTTAATCACCACACTTTAGAAATAATTGTCCAACACTCATGAAAAAGAAAGAAGCTTGTAAAACACTTCACAATATATATATATATAT
>ONZA01002821.1:20882-30884 GCA_900322205.1 Kewa caespitosa
CTGTGCATAACCCATCGACCCTATGTGAAATCTCTGAAATTCTGATTGTTATTTTATGAACTGTGATACCAGGATATAAGCAGAAAGGTTTGTGATTGGGTAAATACCACAATTTTTGTGTGATCTTGAGTGTTACTGTTTGGTTGGGAAAGGGTTTGCTTGTGTGATATTTTGTTGGCATTATGAGTTCTCAAGTTCAGAATGACCGTAGAGATAGGTCTCGATTATCTAGCCAGAACGGCCGTCAACAGTGGGTAGCCCGAGGGCCCGGGGTTTTGAATACACCGCCACAGAATTTGAATGGGTACCCAGGTGGGAACTACGGTGGTGTGAGTGATAGTAGACCAGTGCAAAGAGGGCGCGGGGTTCTGAATACAGCGCCGCATAATTTGAATGCGTATCCTGGTGGAAATGGCGGTGGGATAAGTGATAGACCGGTGCAAAGACGGCTCGGGGTTGTGGATATAGTGCCGCAGAATTTGAATTCGTATCCTGGTGGAAACGGCGGTGGTGTCAATGATAGGCCGGTGCAAAGAGGGCCTGCGGTTTTGAATACAGCGCAGCAGAATTTGAATGCGGATCCTGGTGGAAATGGCGGTGGCATAAATGATAGACCGATGCAAATGGATAGAGGGAACAGAGGTAGTAGAGGCCATAGGGGGAGGGGTGCTGGGAGTTATATGGGTCGGCCTCAGAATTATAGGAGGGAGAGAATGGAAGCGAGAGAGGGTGTGGAAGAGAGGGAAAGTAAAGATACGGAGAGGAGGAATCAGAGGATGGGTGGAAACAATCATATTATGGGTGGAAAAGCTGCGGATTCAGATTTGCCTCAGTTAGTGCAAGAAATTCAGGAAAAGCTATCGAAGGGTACTGTGGAATGCATGATCTGTTATGATATGGTGAGGAGGACGGCTCCTGTTTGGTCTTGTTCGAGTTGCTACTCAATTTTCCACCTAAATTGTATCAAGAAGTGGGCCCGTGCACCTTCCTCTGTTGATACTTCGGCTGAGAAGAGCCAGGGTTTTAATTGGCGGTGTCCCGGATGTCAGTCGGTGCAGCTAACAGCTTCAAAGGAGATCCGTTATCTCTGCTTTTGTGGGAAGAGGCATGATCCTACTTCAGATTTGTACTTGACCCCACACTCTTGTGGTGAACCGTGTGGGAAGCCGTTGGAGAGGGAAATTCCTGGAAGTACTGGTCTAAGTAAGGACGATCTCTGCCCTCATGTTTGTGTGTTGCAGTGCCACCCTGGCCCATGCCCTCCTTGCAAGGCTTTTGCTCCTTCCCGGCCCTGCCCTTGTGGGAAGAAAGTAATCACCACGAGATGTTCTGATCGGAAGTCTGTGCATACATGTGGTCAGATTTGTGATAAACTCCTAGATTGTGGGCGTCACCATTGCGATCAGCTTTGTCATGTGGGTCCTTGCGGATCATGCCAGGTTTTGATAGATGCCTCTTGTTTCTGCAAGAAGAAGTCTGAGGTGCTTCTTTGTGGAGATATGTCCGTGAAGGGGGAGATGAAGGCTGATAATGGTCTATTCTCCTGTAGTTCTACATGTGGAAGGACACTTAGATGTGGGAATCATCATTGTGCCGATATATGCCATCCGGGTCCTTGTGGAGAGTGTGAGTTGTTACCTAGCAGAGTGAAGACTTGTTATTGTGGTAAGACGGCCTTGCAAGATCAGAGAAAAAGCTGTCTTGATCCAATCCCGAGCTGTTCAGGGACATGTGGGAAGCTTCTTCCATGTGGAATACATCAGTGTAAGGAGAAGTGTCATTCTGGGTCTTGTGCTCCGTGCCATGAGCTTGTCACTCAGAAATGTCGTTGTCGTTCCACCTCCCGAACTGCAGAATGCTTTAAGACCACCTCGGTTGATGATAAATTTGTCTGTGATCGGCCCTGTGGGCGTAAGAAGAACTGCGGAAGGCACCGCTGCAGTGAGCGTTGCTGCCCGCTCTCAGGTTCCAACAACTCTCACTCCGGCGATTGGAACCCGCATTTTTGTTCTATGGCCTGTGGTAAGAAGTTGAGATGCGGGCAGCATTCGTGTGAGTCCTTCTGTCACAGCGGTCATTGCCCTCCTTGCCTGGAGACTATCTTTACAGACTTGACATGTGCATGTGGAAGGACTTCCATTCCGCCGCCCTTACCTTGTGGGACACCTCCCCCTTCTTGTCAATATCCGTGCTCAGTTCCTCAACCTTGTGGCCATCAATCTACTCACAGCTGCCACTTTGGAGATTGCCCGCCATGTTCAGTTCCTATAGCAAAGGAATGCATCGGTGGACATGTTGTTTTGCGCAACATTCCTTGTGGATCAAAGGACATTCGGTGTAACAAGATTTGTGGGAAGACAAGGCAATGTGGGCTCCACGCCTGTTTAAGGACATGTCACCCGTCACCTTGTGATTCAGCCTGTGGGCCTTCAGAATCTGTTGCCTCAAGGGCTTCGTGTGGGCAGACATGCGGCGCCCCAAGGAGAGATTGCCGGCACACCTGTACAGCTCCTTGCCACCCTGGCAGTTCTTGTCCCGATGTAAGGTGTGAATTTCCAGTGACCATCACATGCTCTTGTGGCCGCATCACCGCTGCCGTCCCTTGTGATTCCGGGGGAAGCGGTTCAAGCTTCAATGCCGATAATCTACTTGAAGTCTCTGTGCTGCAGAAGCTGCCAGCACCGCTCCAGCCCGTGGAAGTTAGTGATAAGAGAGTTCCGCTAGGACAGAGGAAGCTCATGTGTGATGACGAGTGTGCCAAGCTCGAGAGAAAGCGGGTTCTTGCCTACGCCTTTGATATCACTCCGCCAAGTTTGGATGCCCTTCATTTTGGTGAGAACCCTGCTGTTTCTCAGGTCCTGGCTGAGCTTCTGCGGCATGATCCAAAATGGGTTCTGGCAGTGGAGGAGAGGTGCAAATTCTTGGTCCTTGGTAAAAGCAGGGGGAACTCTAACCCTAGCTCTCTTAGGGCTCATGTCTTCTGCACAATGGTGAAGGAGAAGCGGGACGCGGTGAGGCTGATAGCAGAGAGGTGGAAGCTCAAGATCAGTGCTGCCGGGTGGGAGCCAAAGCGGTTCGTAGTGGTCCACACAACCCCAAAATCCAAAGCTCCACCTCGGGTTTTGGGCCCAAAGGGGGCAACTGTGGTCAGCGCTCATCAGCCACCTGCGTTCGACCCGCTAGTGGATATGGACCCAAGGCATGTTGTTGCTCTGCTTGATCTCCCAAGTGACGGTGACATCAGCACACTGGTACTGAGGTTTGGGGGTGAGTGCGAGCTTGTTTGGTTAAATGACAAGAATGCCCTCGCAGTGTTCAGCGACCCTGCAAGGGCGGCGACTGCTATGAGGAGGCTGGATAATGGGTCGGTGTACCAAGGGGCAGCCATGATTCAGGTTTCTGGTGGTGGTGTTGGGACCTCTGTAACATCCTCTGGTGCAACAAATGCATGGGGAGCTTCAGGTTTGAAGGGTAATCCTTGGAAAAAGGCTGTGGTGAAGGAATCTAACTGGGTTGAAGATTCATGGGGTGATGAGGATTGGTCTACGAACAGCGGGTCTGCTGATGTGGGACCTTCGTATAGGAAAGGCCTTGAGGTCCCAGTAACGGCAACTGGAAACCGATGGACCGTTCTGAACTCTGATTCTTCATCGACCTCAGCAGGAGGCTTGGGAAGACTGAAGGATGCTCAGCCCGTCTCTGGAAAGGCATCCGAAACTGGGTCTTCGAGCACAAACTCTGTCCAGCTTGCAGGTTCCCTAGCTGATGGTGCAGAAGTTGTTGATGACTGGGAGAATCTTACAAGTTAAGAATAGTATTTTTCTTTTGCCCCCTTTTTGCGGTTGGATATTATGAACTGGTGATTTTATATACTGGTTCAGTTTTGCTTTGGCTTGTAGCCGCTCCCTTTTTTCCCTGATAATGTTTTGTATCCACATTTTCGGGGAATTTTTGGTGATGACTGTGGTCTTGCAGAAGAAGTTCAGCCTTTGCCATTTCTGACTGATAAATAACAATTGCGAATTTGAGATGTATGTCCAAGAGGAGATGGATGATGGATTATACCTTTTATATATTCGTCGGTTTTTCTGAGTTGTAGAAATGTAGATGGTTGTTGCTCCCAGACTTATTGGGAGTTTGAGACAGGTTTCTTTGCAACTTGCACCAGCTACTGATCAGCCAGCAGTCTCTTGTGCAGTTCTTTCTGTCCTTAAAATAACATTATCCAAACTAGATGGTCTAAAGTTTCCAACCCGTAACTCTTGGGATCCTTTAAAATAACGTCGACTCTAGTTTTAGTTTTAGTTTAGTATAATATCACCAAGAATGTCTTGGCCTAGTGATTAAGATTGAGGTGCTGGGTATATTAGGTCTCAGGTTCGAATTCTCCTTTCCCCATTGTATTGTATTGGCCTTTGAACCAAAAAAAAAAAATAAAAAAATACGAAATTAGAACGAGGGTCATAACAATATTAGGAGGGTCAAGGGCGTGTTCATTGGCCCATTGTCCATCATCAAATTGCTTTTAGAGGTAGTAATTCATCTTAAAGTTTTAATGTAGTAAACTGCAATGGTCGCACTGTGAAAACCACCTGGGGTAGAAAGCTAAAAAACGGAAATGCGTCTGCCGGGAGTCGAACCCGGGTCTATTGCTTGGAAGGCAATTATCCTAACCGTTGGACTACAGACGCCAACTTTGCTGCACTACTGTGTACTTTTTGTACAAGACTAACCAAATAGGCTAGCAGCTTTTACGTGCAACATGAAGCTAATACTACTAACTTCACATATTTTTTTTCTAATGGTTGAGATAATACTGACATTGGGTTGAAAATTAGGCTGGCTCGGGCCTCTGCAACAAAATATGCAATTCAGAAGCAAAATACATGGATTCGAAGTTTACTTATTAGTACCCAACCTAGCATATTGAGTGTACTGACCTGATCTTCATGGGACTTGTGCAATAACACAAACATAATAACATTGCATAAACAGAACAATTGCAGTATAATGTGAAAACCAGTATATTGTGAAAAAGAAAAAGAACTTGTTGTTCATTCGAAAACCAGTATAATGTGAAAACAATTGAGGAATGAAGGACCTGAGCAATAGACACTATCTTTCATCGCTATCTTTATGGAATACCAACAAGGCAACCAATTGTATACACATTCAAAATCCGCTATTAGCAGCAAGTTGCATAATGCCGTTGAGTAAAAGCAGGCAGCGTGAGAGGGAAAGGTCGACAGTTCTAATTGCACATAACAGCACATGGTATTAAGGGTAACAGATTTACTAGCTTACATTGTTGCATCACATAGCAGGGAAGTTTACCAAGTAAAGATACAACAGTTGCAGTGTCTAGATAGGCACACGATCAATACTTGTATGTGCAGACTGAATAAATTAGCGTGCATGATCAAGTAATGAAGCTCCAGGAAGCATTTGAAAGGATTCGAAGAATCGCACACAGTTATGATATGATTACCTATAATATACAATTTTTGAAGAACCTTTAAACACCTAGAACAGGTTGCTGTACCGTGTAATCAAAGGTCCAAAGCTATCTGCCTTCACTGGTAATCAACTGAGAGAAAACTTCACTAGTTGATACCCCTAAATTCTCGTTGCTTGTATCCTCAATGGGTATAACAACATTAGCAGGACCATGTGGGACAGCTCTAGGTGATGAATGTTCTGAAGTAAAAGTACCACTTGACTCATTTGTTTCTGTTGTCACTCGACTCTCTTGAAGTTGCAACGCGTACTCCAAATTCCACAGAACATCACCCATAGTTGGCCTATCTACACCGTACTCTGCCAAGCATTTCTGTGCAGTATCTCCATATTTCTTCAAAGAGCTTGGCTTTATTTGACCCTTGAGATTGGGATCGATAATTTCCTCTAGACGACCTGTCATTTGAAATTCAAGTGCCCACTCAGCTAAATTCACCTGCTCCCTTGCAAGTAAGGGATCGACTGCTGGTCTGGCACAAAGAACCTCAAGCAACAGAACGCCAAATGAATAGACATCTGACTTGTCTGTGAGCTGCTGCCTTCTGAAATATTCCGGGTCTAGATAACCAAAACTACCCTTCACACCGGTGCTTACATGGGTTTGATCAATACATGGGCCGGACCTTGAAAGCCCAAAATCAGCCACCTTTGCTACAAAGCTTTCATCAAGTAGAATGTTGGTGGATTTCACATCACGATGGATGATTCCCTGAGCAAATCCTGTATGAAGGTAGTGAAGACCTCTAGCAGCCCCAATGCATATATCAAGCCTTTGCTTCCAAGATAATGGTGTGAATCCAGACCCATATAGATGCTTCTTCAGTGGCCCTTTCTCCACATATTCATAAGCTAGGATCATCTCTGACTGCTCCTCACAGTAGCCAACCATCGAAACAAGGTGGCGGTGTCGGATTTTAGACAAAACCGATATTTCAGTTTGGAACTCAGGAAGGCCTTGCCTGGACCCCGGCATAGCTCGTTTAACAGCAACCTTCGTACCGTCTCTAAGAACCCCCTTGAATACCATTCCGAATCCTCCAGAGCCAATGATCAAACTTCTGTCAAAGTTATTTGTTGCATATTGTATCTCCTCAAAAGGGATCTTCAAGCCATTCATTCGCGGGGATGCACTAGATTCCGTAACTCTACTGTAGAAACTTCCTGCAGGTACACGCAAGGGAGTCCAACCTACACTTTCAGCAGGTTTTGGTTTCTTCCTGCATTTAAGTATGAGCAAAGTAGCAGTCACCACCAAGCTCAAAAGAGCAACGCCTCCAACAACAGAACCGAGCACAAAACCAGTCTTAGTTTTCTTCGACCCAGCTTGGGTAACCTTGCTATTCACTATCTTCATGACCTCCACTCCGTTCAAGATGGCATTTTTCTTCGAAGTAGTACTCAAAGCAGACGGGCCAACACTAATTTGAATCGGACCGGAATGGTCCATGCCGACAATGAAATCAACATAGAGAGGCGATGCAAGGGAATGGAATGTAAGCGTCGACAAATCAAGATCCTTGTAAGCCATCAGCCCATTGATGAACACATTGAAATAGAGCTGGTTAAGCCCAGCACTGACAATATCACAGAAATGCAGCCTCACCAGATACCGAACATGATCGATAACAGGAAAGTTCCAGGTTATGTTGAACACCGCAAAGGGGGTCACATTATCCCTATCCATCTCCTGTGCAGTCGAATAAACGTTATCCGGCGCAACTTCCCTACTAGCACCACTTGCTTTGTAAATCAAGGTCTGGCTTGTGCTCACTCTCTTAGCAGCTGATTGTAAAAGCAGATACTCATCATCAGGGATCCAAGTCCTCCAAAGGGTATCATTAAATGGGGTTAACTTCAAACCACCCACATTAATCCTATGAACACTCTCCAATATTTGAGATGACAAGTTTTTGTACTCTTTCTTACCATTAGGACCAAGAGACATAACACCATAATCAAGAATCAAGTCATCTGGAACTGAAATAACCTCAATAGCATTAACAAAAGCAAATCCCTTTTCACCACCCTCAGGGGTAAAAACTATCTCAAGCTTATCAGAATTAACTCTCATTATGAACTCCCTTAACTGCAACTTAGAAGCACTAAACCCATGAAACAATGAATACCCATTAACAGAAACACCAAATACTGCAGAACTTAGATTATAATTCTGAGAATTAAAAGGCCCAAAGTGGAAACGTACCAAGTGTATACCACCAGAATTCTTGATACTGAACCCATATGTAGCAGTACTAGTAGTTGAAACACCATTAGGGAACAATCTAGCTGTGTTGTAAATTGAGGGCAAATTACGAGACGGGTTAGGGTTAGAAACTGAAAGTGGTGATGATTTAGGTGAATAATCAAGAGAAAGAAATCTGGGTTTTGTCAAATCACCAATAAAGACACGATTTTCAATGGTGGTGTTAGTGTTGGAACCACAGTTTATGAGGTAATTGTCAACTGGGTTGAAAGAACAAGTACAGAAAGAACAGAAAAACAACAAACTTAAGAGAAAGATTGTAACTTTGGTCTCCATGTTTTCTGGGTTTCTAAGGAAAGTTAATTGTGTCAATTAGCTTAACATCATCATCATCATTTTTATCAAAACAAAGTGAACACTAGTTAAGAGGAGTGTGAAAGAGGGCAACAACTGTAGTGGGAATAGTTCAACTTTTTGAACG
This sequence comes from Kewa caespitosa, assembly GCA_900322205.1. Taxonomy (NCBI): domain Eukaryota; kingdom Viridiplantae; phylum Streptophyta; class Magnoliopsida; order Caryophyllales; family Kewaceae; genus Kewa; species Kewa caespitosa. Next base: position 29,084 of record ONZA01002821.1, read on the forward strand.
AATATTTAAAAAAAATAAATGAGATAATTTAATTATAATAGAGATAATGGACCGTTCAAAATCACATGAATTGTTCATGGGAATGCTTTATAGTGGGACTGAAAAATTATGCTTTGTTTGCTGGAAGTGGGAAGATGAAGACAGTGAGAAGAATAGATTGAATATTTTTTGGGCACCAACTTTAGGAGACGCGTGTTAAGGCGGGCCCAAGACACGATTTTGTCTAAAAGTTGCCTTTCAAACATGAGTGATTCATACATTTTGTTTTGTACCAGTGTGAAGATTATAGTGTCAAGTGTGAACTCTGAGCTAATTATTGACCATTGTTTGTGGACTTATGGTATTTTGTGTTTTGTTTTTATCTTTATCAATGTATTACACGTGGGTAGACTTGTCAAATTGGGTCGTCATGTCGGGTTTGGGTTTGACCATCACATATAAGAATCCAAAATAATAGGTCAGGTTCGGTTTGGGTTTACGAGTCGGGTCAGCTTCTGACAGGTCTACACGTGGGTAAAGAAACATGGTATAGACTTGTGTATTTACTATTTAGGATGCGTGAGTTAGTTGGCGTAGTGGCACTTCTCTCTCGTCTTTATGTTGAATACTAATTGAGCTGCAAAAGACAATACGGATAATGTTTAGCCGGATAGTGCGGGTACATGAGGGGTTTATAGGGGTATGTTCATGACTCCTTTCTCAGCTTGCTTTGGCATTTGTATGTTCACCATGGAAGAGCTCCAAGCACGGACGTTGTGTCTTCTTTTGGCCAAGGATAAAGGAATAAGTAACTAAACTTGTGTGTGTTGATTCCAAAGTGGTGAAATCGTTGTTGAAGAAGGAGCTGAGAAGAACAAGCCCCTACTAGATCTTGGGTTGTGGCAATTACATTATGAGCATTAATATTTTGAAGCCAATATAATTGCCGATCAATTAGTGAACATGAGAGTTAATTTATCATCGATTTATGAAAAGTATGAATTGTCTCTATGTGGCTCAAAACATATTTTAAGATGATATCATTGATGTGGCGTGACCACGCTTAGTAGTCAGCTAGTATGAAACCCCCTACATAGCCCACGAATGTCCAAGGATCTAATGAGCAACAAAATAATTAATTAAAAAAATATTAATACTTCAATTCTATTCAATTCAAATTTATTCATTTCTACTAATTCAGTTCAATCAAAAAATAAAATACCATGGGTCCATGGCCTTGCTAACTACTCCCTCCGTTTTTTAATCTCTTTCTTGTATTCCTTTTTGGGGTGTTTGTAAATCTTATTCTTGTTTCCTTAATTGGAATGTTTTTTTTTTGAGCAAACTACCCATACTACCCCTCTCTCATTACTCCACTTTTTCTCCATTTTCTCTCTCACCTTACCTAAATTCTTGTGCAAAATACAAACAAGAATGAGATTTTACAAATAGAGGGAGTAACTAACATAGACTTCAGTGATGCTTTCTTACTAAACTTTCCAACATTGTTGACGTAGATAGATTGGATGGCACCAACTAATAAGGATGGCACCAACTAATAAGGGTATGTTTGGCAAAACTAGCTGTAGTTACAAGCTGTAGCTTTACAATTCTTAGTTGAAAGAAGTGAAAAATTGTTGAAAGTTGCTACGAAATGATAATAAGTTAGCTGTAACTGTAGCTTTTAGTGAAAGCTATTATGAGTAGCTTCACAAAAGTAGCTGTAGCGGTAGCTGAAACTGCAGTTGTAGCTTCAAAAAGTGTTTGGTAGCTGAGAGTATAACAAACTAGCTGCGAGCTTCAAGCTGTAGCTTTTAGTGAA
>ONZA01002823.1:6505-20511 GCA_900322205.1 Kewa caespitosa
TAAGAACTCTCACGCCAAACTTTCTCTTCAAAGCTACAAGTGGTTCATATGTAGTTACATTCAAAAGACTACTCGATACCTAACCTTTTGTTTGAAATTGGCATATTACCGTGCTCTGGGTTGGAGTACTAGTTGAAGGTCAGTCTCTATTAGTACTTGTACAAACTCAGATAATAGAGGAAAGGAATAGGAGTAGCGTTGTGAGCTTATATAAATTGATGTACTCCGAATCGGAGGAATGTAGGGAGGAGAGCTTATTCACCCGGATGGCTCCTTTACACTTTACTTGTTTCTTTGACCTACTGTTAATGATATCTTACTTCAAATGCATCATTTTCTTAACAAAGGCCTTGTGATTTTGACATTAACACCTAATTGGTGCCACTAATTAGAAGGTTAGCAAAGGCAACTTGGACCTATTGAGCAACTATTGTTTTTATTGACTGTGGAAAGTCCAAAACTATAGTGTCTTGGGAATCAAAACTTCCATGAGTGGCCGCCCCTCGATGTCATGTTTTCATGACTTATAGCCTCCGATTTTGGTATGTCAGGCTGTCTAGTCTCAAGCGGACGGTTTTGCTTTCGAGGCTTTCGACATGTACAACTAATTGGTAACACTGATTGGAGGCACATCAAAAACTATTGATCAACTATAAGGGACATTTTGACCACGACAGTCCCTAACTATAGTGTATAACTTTTATGCGGGGAGTCCTTGATGCTCTGGTTTCTAACTTATGACCTTGTCATTTGAAATGTCGATAGATCTTCAATAACTGGTTGTAGTCTTCCATGCAGTGCCTACTGGACAGCTCACATTACCTATTTAGCCTGATCTGATGCTAGCAGTATCGCCGCTGATGGTCCAAGATTTTTAGTGAAAGTTTTCGGTTTTGACAATGTACTAGTACTAATTTAGGAAACAGTTGAGAGGTACATCAAAGATTGGGAACTTCTTTGTGAACATGGATGGCTTCATCAACCCCTATGAAATCCAAATCGTAGTGTTTCCAAAATCACAACTTTCATGCCGAAATCCCTTGTTTAATCTACAACTACAATCACAACAACTCCATGTTTAATCCCACCTCCAGTGGTCTCCAGTGGAGTCTGGAAACTATCTGAAGTACATTAGACCATATCTCCCTGTGTCCCAACTTTTTGGTGATTTATAGTTAATCTTTAGCTAATAAACATCTCTGGCAGGTGGCAAACTAATTTCCGAACTGCATCTTTACGACTTGGTTATGCATCAAATATAGCTTGGGCTTTGGTCTTCTTCCCTGTAACTCGATTATCTTCGATTTTGCCACTCGTTGGGATGACGTACGAGTCAAGCATCAAATATCATATATGGGTTGGGCAAGTTGTGATGGTACTTTCTGCACTTCACAGCGTTGGCTTCGTTATCTACTGGGCCATGTTTAACGAAATGTCTGAGGTAATTGCACTTTCAATGTTGTACATGCCATTCCTTTCAGTCAGTTTGTTTCAAAGTCATATGATATCTAATATAGCAATCAAATTCAAATGAATACTCGCTATACAAAGTGTTTCTATTCCACCATTTAGTAATTTATTGGTGTAGCTATGCTGAAAGGATGTTTGTTGGATTTAGATAGTATCTCAGTTCCGGTTAGTTGTTACGATATATGTACAGTAATTTGACCTATAAACATGACAACTAATTTGGTATGGAGAGAGTAGCTTCTTTTGATAGACAAAAAAGGACAAAAATCACATAGGGAACGTCCCACCAAGATCCACATTATGTCAAAACTTAAAAAGCCACGTTTACTTTGCAGCTATTACAATGGTCAAAGACATATGTGTCAAACATAGCTGGAGAGATATCATGGGTGTTTTTACTGGTAATGTGGGTTACAAGCTTCGCTTACACCAGAAGGAGGTCTTTCGAAGTCTTCTTCTATTCACACCAACTTTATGCTCTGGCCACCTTCTTCTACATTGTGCATATTGGGGTTGCTTGGCTGTGCCAGATTCTCCCTGGTGTCTTCCTCTTCACGATCGATAGATACCTCAGATTCTTGCAATCTCGCTCTCGTGCTCAGCTCGTTTCAGCTCGGCTTCTTCCTGGTGGGACCGTTGAAATGACCTTTTCCAAGAGTGCAGGTAAATCAGATTCCCGACTATTAATAGCAGATCTAGCGTGAGACAGTCTAACAAGTTATTTTTCAAGAAACTGAGTGCCTTCCTGAACTTACCAAGTGCATAACAATCAACAAGCCATTCTGCTTTCCATCAACATAGGAGTATAATTTTAATTGCGACAAAAGAAATAGGATATGATATGCTTGTGTTAGCCTGTTAGGATGTTATATAGGAGTAGCTAGGGAGAGCAATTCCCATCAAAAAAGCAAGGTAGAGCAATGAGCACCAAGTTTCATGGAGAATTTGAATGTAATGAAGTTGATATCACTGTTTGCATGGTTGTTATAGAAGTATATTGTATGTACTGGAAATTCCTCTAAGAAAAACAAATGCAAGATGCACAGGGAGAAGGAGGAACGAAAATGAAATTAATACAGTATTCATGGTAATACTGAAATCTATGACTTAGTCGATATTGTCTTGGTTGCATTTTCTTGATCGATAGACAACAAAATTTTTGGACAAACTGATTTGGATTAGCTCTTCTTGCTTTCCTAATTTCTTTAGCAACTAACTTGCATGTTCTCTTTCAGGAGTACGTTACAATCCTGCTAGTAACTTGTTTGTGAATGTGCCCAAGATTTCCAAGTTGCAATGGCACCCGTTTACCGTTATCTCAAATGATAACATGGAACCAGACAAGCTTAGTATTGCCTTCAAGAGTGGAGGGAGTTGGACTACAAAGATATATAAAGAACTTTCGTCTTCAGTAGACAGGCTTGAAGTCTCCGTTGAAGGGCCATATGGACCTGCTTCAACCAGCTTCCTAAAGTAAGTATAAATTTGAAATGCATATATTCTGCTGCTCAAATGCATGAGTACAATACTCTAACGAGTCGGTTTGATTGAGAAAAGCCATTAGTTTTGACTCTTTTCATAACTACAATAAGAACTGACTTTAATAAAAAAAAACTTGGTCTAGGCATGAATCTCTCGTATTGATCAGCGGAGGCAGCGGAATCACCCCGTTTATATCCATAATCCGAGAGGTCATCCATCGGTCCAACAATCACGCAAGCCATGTTCCAAGTGTTCTACTAATATGTGCCTTCAAACATGCTTCGGATCTCAGCATGCTTGATCTCTTGCTCCCTATAGAGAACACCCCTACAGATCTCTCGAAGATCCAACTACAAATACAAGCCTATGTGACTAGGGAGAGTCACCCTCCATCTGCTGAGAACGACTACAATGTCGAGACCAAATGGTTCAAGCCGAGCCCATTGGATTCCCCCATCACTCCCGTCTTGGGTCCCAACAGTTGGCTCTGGCTTTCCCTCATAATCTCATCGTCGTTTGTCTTGTTCCTAATCCTCCTTGCCTTGGTGACCCAATACCACATTTATCCCATTGATCATAACACAAACAAGACCTACAACTTCACCATTTGGTGTCTATGGGACCTCTTCATTATGTGCGCCAGCATAATTCTCATTAGCAGTCTCGTCTTTCTTTCGCAAAAGAGGAGAAACGCGGTAGTAGAGAAGCAGGTCACCAATGTCGAAGTGCCAACGCCATCGAATTCTCCAGGATCTTGGTTTTACGGTGGAGACCGCGAGCTTGAGAGCCGTCCACATCAGTCCCTTGTTCAAGCCACTCAGGTGCAATACGGAGGGAGGCCTAATCTTCAAAGTAAATAGCTAACTCGCATTACTTTATTTGTTTACTAATTTACTCGACTTTTTTCAGTAGGTAAGCAAAAATTTTGCAAAACTTAATTAGTTTATTGCTTGTTTTGACGTGTTTTTTTGCAGAGATATTGTCCGAATACAAAGGAGAAGATGTTGGAGTCATGGCGTCAGGACCTAGGGGAATGAGACATGATGTTGCGAGGATATGTTCGGTATCTGGTGCCAAAAACCTGCATTTTGAGTACCTTAGCTTCAACTGGTGATCTTATCTTAGTTCATAAATCATACTTCTATGGCGTGCTAAGAGATGATTGCTCTTTAAACTGACCAAAACCTCCTGCGTGAATTATGTGGTGCTACTGTGTGTTTTAATTAATTGATTTTCTCTGTAAATTATTGATTTGGTGAATAGAAAAGATATGTTGTGTATCTACCGGTTGATTGACAACCAGTTCCAACATCTTTTGAAAGTTGACATGTATTTTTGGCTTAAACCACATATCGGCTATGACATTGAGAGTGATATTTTGGAAGGTCCGTTGAGAATTTACTCATTGCCATTTGATGCGGAATAACTAATTTTATTAAACATTCTTCCTTAATAGCAACAGACAACGGGACTATTTGATCAAATTCATTAACGTATTCAACTAGCATCGATTAGCTAGTCGAATTAGCTGACAGCTACACCTGCTCTTCTCATCGAGAGTAGGTTCTTTTCAGATCGACCATTCGATATACTTTTTCTTTTGCGAGAACGGAATGGAAGAAAAGCAATCGTCACTAGGGCTCTCGTTTGCTAACACTTTTTAATCGCCGACGCCTATACTTGAATTTAGAAAGAATTTGATTTAACACTACACTCTAAATATCCTCTCTCGATACGCTCTTGCGCTTCGCAGCGCCCTCTTTTTGTCATCCCTGCAGGTTTCCTTATTTTTCATGGAATTTGTGAGGTAAAACCTCACTCAAAAAAAAGGCATTTCTTGGGCTCGAGAAGGGGGGCTATCTTGTCTCCTCTACGGTTGTGCCATTACCAATCAATCGCGGGTAACCTCCGGTCCGGCCGCCCCTGAGTTAGAAGCTGTCCACTTCTTTTTACACTAGTCCGAATGAAGCGGAAAGCACAGCAATGGCAGTGTGGCTCCGGCTTGAGAGTTCTAGGTCATAAGCCCATACCTCTACTAATTTATCTATTATTAAACTCCTTGCTTGTGAATTGATGTTAGTTTTTATATAAGTTATGAAGTATGTTTCTTTTCAGACGTGTACATGCTTATTCGATTGGGTCAACGTGTATGATCTTAAAGGCCTCTTGTACTACTGGCAAGTACATTTTGTGCCCTGCAAGGATATTAGAACTTGTTCAACAAACCAATATAATTTTCTCATAAAAGGCAAAGCATTGCCTTTGGTATACCCTGGGATTGTCTAGTACATTACCACATTTGTACTGTACACAAACACTTGATACATCACAAGTCAACTGTACTAGCATCAATAGAAGTTCTTAAGTTCTTATTGAGGCCTAGTCCTTGGATATTTATGATTGCCAATGTGGGATTATCAACGCATCTTAGTATTTTAGAAACCCATTACAGAAACCATTGTTTTGCTACAATTTCAAGTATACTTACTTGAAGAAATGATAAATAAATCAAAATAAATTCTTTATTTACATTTTATTGCCCCAAAGGTAGCTGGTACTACTGTACTAATATGGCCAAAACTCTTATGCAAAATGCAATATCATACCTGAATACAGAATATATAGATACAGTGACACTTTAATAATCTCAAGTATAGATGCCTATAATAAAGGGATTAGTAAAGTTCATAAGTGATCATGAAGAGGATATTGTCGGCCTAACGAGGGTGTCTCCTGATGGCTGATGTCTCGTTTACATGACTGTTAGTCTTCAATTTTAGCATCCAAAGTTCAATGTCCCCTCCTCTTGTTTTTTCATGTCGTCGCCATATAATCAACGTTGAAAACTCGTTAATTAGATTTTCGGAAAACAAAAGCAACATTTACACAGCTATATGTCGAACTACAAAAAGTAGATAACGCAAATCCATCATCCATGAACTGGTCGAAAAGGCTCCAGAGAAGAGGGGTAAATATAATCAGGCAGCAAATGCTGAATTCATCTGTTTTAGTTACAGTACCATAACTACTGTTGTATCACCCCCTGAAACAATTGTGAAACGTGAATTCTCAACAACGTAAAATTAATATCAGTAACATTCAGCATTCCCAAAATCAGCATGTACCCAACAGTGTCACACAATTGCACTGTCCTGAAAAAGAAAGACGAGAGACAGAGCGAGAGAGCGAGAGAGGTAGACAGCAATACAGAAATATGTACAACGGATGAACTCTGTTATATTTCATCAAATTATGACATCTATCGCCCTGAAAGAGGTTACATATGTAACTGACTGATAAAGAAAAATCTAAAAATAGAAATGACAATCAAACTATAGGAGACGGACTAACATAAAAACCTAATCAAGTTAGGCAACCCTCAGAAAACAATTCCACAGGGTTGCTGAATAAAAACTCACCACCAAATGACGAAAACTGTCAATAAGTAAGTATACATTCCCCGCACTGGAGGTAAAAATGTATCTCACAGTATGCAGAAGTGTTCATCAAGGCCGTACTCTTCTGGGTAGTGGAGCATCCTCACCATAATCCCTCACACCTCCAAACTGCTTCGGTCCAGAATAAAACATTCTGTCCGAATTGTTATTATTGTTGTATCTTACATTAACCCTTTCTTCTCTGTTATTCCTAAGCATCTCCGCAGGCCGCCTCTCACTGGCTCTCACAAAGTTCTCGTTCCTCCGGAAATTTTGAGTAGGTGCTACAACCTCTTCCTCATCATACTGGAATCGCCTACCATCCCCGTCTACATCATAATGCCTCACTGGATGAATTCTCTCGAATATATTCCGGGGCTTCCTCCGAAAATCTTCCCCACTATTATTGCTATTATTGTATTCGTGCCCCCTTACTGTCTGTGCTGAGTCTGCAAATCTCACAGGCCGCATCATTGGTCTCACGCAATCATCAGATCTTAATCTACCAGGGGAACGAAAAACTCTGACAGGCGATCTTCGCTCCCTAATGTGGTCTCGTGTTGGCTGGTATGGAACCCGCATGGGTCCCACCCTAGCGTTGGGCTGGAAATCAGGGGAAAAACTTCGAGATCTCGAACGGCGCTGGCCTCGAGGGATAAATGGTTTCCTCCTGAAGTCCTCACTATCCTCGTAGTCGTGGCAACCCCTCCCCGAGGTAGTAGTAGTACTGCTAGTATCATGGAACCTCACAGGACGCATCATCGGTCTTATGCAATCGTCTGGTCTCATTCTCCCTGGTGAACTGATAGTCTCAAATCTTTGGCCTTGATTAAACACTCTCAATGGTGGTGACCTCCTCTCCCTCATATGCTCAGCTGGCTGATATGGAAGCCTTGTCCTCCCCACCCGGGTCTCAGACCTGAAATCTGGTGACCGAGTTCTCGATCTTGATCGAGACTTTCTATAACTTCGAGAAAAGTGAGGAGGATCTACTCTACCACCAACAGGAGAGAAGCTTCTCTCTCTCTTGCCAAAATTATTCAACATGCCAGGTCGACGGTATCCCTCCCTGAAGTCCCGGCTGATCCCGTTAGAGAATCTGTCAAACCTTCCTCTTTGACTGTTATCTGGAGTAGTATCTCGCACCTTCACCATTCCCATCCCATAATCATTGTCTCTCCCACCCGGTGATCCTCTTCTGATAAAATGATACCTACGTGACGTAGGAATGATTCGGTGCCTGCAAGCAATAGGTGATTTGTCACCTGAGGCTCTAATCATTCTCTCTTCGCCATCTTCTGCAGCAGAACTGGCAACGATACTTTTCTCCTCAATGTTCCAAGGGCGCTCGCCAAACCGTGACATTCGAAGTGAAAGCCTGCCCCTGGCCAAGGATTCATCAGAACGATCCATATGTCGGGTACAATCAAAATTGCTAGATCTGGATACAAATATGCAACAGAAATAAGTACACAAATCGTTATGAATACAAGAACAAGAATAACTCGACAAGGCAGAAACAGTTGAGCACAGGGCACTAATTTATTACCTGCTTCTTCTAATAGAATCAGCACTTCTTCTGTCACATGATTGCAACTCTCTCTCACCAGGATATGGCCCTCCGACATTGTGCAAAGCATCAGTGCCTACCTTTCCCGTGCTATCAACTTCTATATCTGGGCTTCTGTGTCTCTTCTGATCCATTTCTACCCCGTCCAGGTCATTTGCTTGTCTAAGCTGGACTGTTGAGCACGCTTTAGGGGCTGCAACTTGTTTCTTAGCACATTCTGCTTCAACAATATCTGCACCCCGAAATTGGAAAGAGCAGTTCTCTTCTATGGTTTTATCAGGATTTGGCTGTTCATCTGCGGAACTAAAATTATCAGAACGACAAGGTTGCTTTTCACACTCTTCAATCAAAACTTCTCCCGACAATTGGACAGAATCATTAGGTTCTTCAAAAAATATGGCTCCCTCCCTATTGTCAGAGTCATAATCTACATGTTCGGTTTCTCCATCCTCACCTTCATTATCCCCCCAGCAGTGTCCAACTGACTCTCTCAACTCTCCATCTTCCAAATGAGAATCATAACCTCCTTCCAGTCCAGCACCATTTACAGCATTCTCAGTCACTTGACTAGAATCCTCGTTATGAGAATCATGACCACTATGTGAAAGATTCGTGGGAGGAACATCGGTTGACTGAGATACAGGGCCATTGCTTGCTTTGCTAATTCCTTCAACCGCTCCACCATGATTAAACACTTTAAGCACAGGTGTGCCAGATGATACATCTACCAGGGGATCACATTTAGACGCATTTGTAAACACAGGTTTTTCCTTGGATTCTTTTGCAATTGCGGTATTCATGGCTTGCTCACCACCGATGGTTGCTGACACCGTAACCATATCCTCCAATTTGTTTGAGCAATGAGCGACATCAGCATCTTTGGATTCCTCTGCAAGATATTCACAGTTTGAAGGTCGAGATTCTGCTGGACGGCCTGCACCAATGGGCTTAGTAGAGCTTATATGTCCTGGATGACTACAGTTCACATCGTTGATCTCGCAGGCAAGCTTCCCAGTCACTGGTACATCTAGAGCTGTAGTTTCGCACTTGCTGACACCACAGGGATTAGAGACTGATCGTTCATAAGACAACAAAGTCACTTCATGATCATATCCATCCAAGAGTTTCCTTCCCGTGGAATCCCTAACAGATTCACAGTCACCATCCATATTCTCGCATGACGCGTTCCCCATCCGCGGTTTAAGCAAGAAATCAATTTCATGTTTCTCAAGCTGAACACTTTGCTTGGTTGAAGGAGAAGTCTCTTCGGCCCCAACATTTGATTCTACGGGAGCAACTGAATTACGAATCACTTCAGATACCAATTTTGTGTTGCCTGTGAACCCTAGCAAGAGGGAATGATCAATATCTGCATCTGTATCAGCTAGCTTTGGAGGAACTCCTGGATCTGTGATGCCATTTGAGTTTTCCACCACATGATTATTGGCATCGTGAGGAGAACACTTTTCCTTCAAGGTGCTTGCAGCAAGACCAGATGACACTTCTAAACTATGTGCCACCCTGCTTAATGCGGGAGACCCAACAGTAGAGCCGGCACAGTCTGGCAATGTCATGCTTTCACCCCCTGAACAAACTACGGATTGTGCTGTAATATTATCACCACTCTCACTGGTTTTCAATCTCTCAAAGGTCTTAGAACCTTCCACATTATCAGAATTCTGACAATGCATGTCTACGTTACCATTTGGTCTCACTTCCAATATGTGCAAACCAGAATCAACAGCAGCATCATCAAAAGGTTGGTCCCACTCATCCATCACAGTGTTCAGATCCCAGTGCAATCTAGAATCCCTCGATGAACCAGAATTCTCTACTGATTTATCAGCAAACTTGTTACCATCATTTGTTAAATTAGCAAAAGAATCCTCCCCAACACGCAGAACATCATTTCCAAGTGAATCAAAACATTTTATACCTCCGATCCTAGAGGTTGCAGAAACAACTGAATCACTCTGCTTTCCATTCAGAACCTGGCTTACGTGATTCATCCCATCAGAAGCAGCATTATTCTTCAAGCTACCAACTTCCACACCTTCACTTTGCAAGCCAGCCACAGAAGCTTCCTCCTTCGCAGGTAAAGCATCTTTTTTGACTGAGTCCTGAGAATCAAAGCAAGCAATGCTTGTTTTCATGCTGGCTGCAGGAGCCAATGTAACATTCTGCTCTTCCTTTCTGATTTCTTGCACCTGATTTCTTTCAACATCATCAGCAGAACTTTCCAATCCACCACTGCAGGCGGCGGCAGCAAGTATTGCAATACCCGAGAAATCCTCACCAGGACATCTCGGATTATTTATAGCAGTCACGATGTTACCATCAATATTACTACCGCTAACAAATGTATTTAATCTGGTCCCACTAGAAGAATCAGCACCAGCTCCTCGAGACTCTGCCATCACATAAGAGCAGGTAAGCGGATCTGAGGAGCATTGACCACTACCAGGCTCTTCAGACTCCTCAGGACAATTTGAAGACCGTGGCGGAGGAGAAGGGGATCGCAAGAGAAATCTCCTCTTCTTGATGGGTACGTGCTCTAAACTCCCACCAGATCGTCGCCCATGAAAAGGTGCATCAGACTGCGCAATGAAGGATAATTCACATAAGAAGGTAGGAAAACATTACGATGGGCAAAAAAGGCATGTCATGTACAACTTAAAATAACAAGTCTTCCAAAAAGAAAAAGGAACCTTCTTTGGTTCTGAAGCTTGTGTCCCATTGACCAGATTAGCGCTCTCTTTTCCTTGCTCTTGAACCATTCTTATGTTCTTTGAAGCTGATCTTTTTGATCGTCTTGATGTAGTCCTGCCCTTAGACACAGTCTTCCAAGTCACACTGAGATCAATAAAGTTTGTATTTCCTGGGCCAACAGTGGTCATGCTTTCAGCACGGGACCCTATCCCATCAACTACCAATCTGTTGACGAAGCCCTTACCAAACGCCGTTGTTAGATATTTTACTTGATGCAGAAAGCCAACAGCCACAACCAAGAGCTCAAAATCAATCTGCAAGGTCGGGGGGTGGGTCAGAACGAACATTTTAATTATAGTCAACTACAAGTAACAGGCCTGAAACGTTTGCAGCACCCTTCCTCATAAAACCAAGTATAACATTAATCATCATTTATGAGAAGGCTTAGTAAAACAAGTCCTTGTATAAAATTTCTAACATCTTAACATCTTCATTACAACGATTGATAGCTATGCACTTGGTGATTCATTTGACACCAAAAGCTCACAAACTCCATACATATTTCCATGCTGAAATAGCAATAAGCAACACCCAGCTGTAAGGAGATGGGGAGCAACCGGAATAAAAACTCACACTTAATTAGAGCACTATGACGGGGCCGATTGTACTACACTACCACAACTCTTCCGGCTTTCAGCAGGGGTACACGATGCGGCTTTACCTATACCATGAGAACATGAGACATCAGTATTTGACAAATCGCCGGACGCTTGATTAGGCCATATAATAACATCATAACATAGAACATAACAAATGGTATCAAGACCCAAGAGCTGTCAACAAGACAATGAGGACATGCCACCACAGGTCATTACCTTGGGGCAGATGGTAAAAACCAGTTTCAAGCCTGCAAATCATTCCATAGGGTTCACATTGAAGCTTAAAACCTTACAGATCCCACAAAGTTAGTGGAATCTGCAAAACCTTAACTAAAACAAAAGGAATTCATTTTGCATAGACACGTAATGCAATTTGTTGCCTCTCCAATGATGTCGAGTCCAACAATCAAACTTGATGTTTATCAATAAGATTTCCCTAATGAGAACTGGCAACTTGTGATAAGGATATCTAATTTGACGAAAATCCAAAACAACCGCCAATCCCAAAAGACGTAAGGAGATAAATAAGCTGAATCAAATCTGATGTCGAGTATCACCAAGTCGATAAAACAGCCAATCAAGAGTTTGTTTGTTCACTACGACGTGGATATAACCTGTGTAACTATGTGCTCCGATTAAACCCATTATACGATCTGGTTGAAGCATCAAAGAGGTTCTTCACATAAACTTCAACTTCGAGGAATCAATTAGCTCGAGGTTCTTGAAAGAGACTAGATCACATCAGAAGTTTCACAAATAACAGTATCCACAAACAAACCAAAGCTCTTCCATCACAAACCCATAGGATTCGAAGTGGTCAACACGAAAGTCGATCAAAAAGTCGAATTAATCAGTCGACTCTATGTCTCTATCAGATCTTCGCAATCGCTCAAAGCTTGTTACTCAGTGATGCTGCACTTAAGGAGGCATCTCGAGGACGATCCGTGAAGTTTCATCACCGACATAGAAAAGCATCTCCTCACAATCGAATGATGTACAAAGATCGCTAACTTCTTCGATAAATAAACTCAAATCATGCGTTTCACTCATCTTTGAACGCCGATTCGAACTCTCAAGAGACAACTTCTAACAAAATTTCCGGATTGCTAACCGATTTTCCGAATCTTTTAACAATTCGCAACTGGTTCAAACTCGATCGATTGGGACATAAACATCGCCTTGAGGAATCAACGAACTTCAATTTCAACGGCTTTGAATGAACAATTTAGACACAAAAAGCGATTTTTCACAAATCAAAAAACTTAGGGTTTTCAATACCTGTAATAAATACTCCTCTATATTCCTCTTTCAAAAACTCATCAAAATCAAACCATCATCTTCAATCGAATCGTAACCACAATAAACTTGAACCAGATAAATCTTCTTTTGACGAATTTCTTCAATTTTCTTTTTTTCTGTATCTATCTATCTGTACACCAAAACCTCGCCGCCAAGAAGGAGATGAATCGTGGACCGTCGGATTAACACATGAGAAACAAATCTGGACCGTTGATTTAGGTGAGATCAAACCCTCTCTCTATTTTCTCTCTCCTCGCTTTGATTTGTAGTTGTTGGTTCTTCCCTAATCTTTCTTTCAAAGGTGAGAATAGTGGAGAATACTACCACGTATTTATAGCACCAGATAAGACCGAAATACCCACGGATTGAGACTGTTAAAGACGAAACTGTCCCTTCTTTTGTAGTCAAAATTGGATCACCAAAGTCAAATATTGGAAACTGTGAACTATACGGCACAGCACAATCAATTGGAGATATTGGGCTTTTGGGTTTTGTTTGGGTTAGGTTAGGTTGGGAGTTAAATTAACAAGAAATTTCCTCTACTATGACTATTCTATAGAGCAATAATTGAGCATTGTGGTCCCTACTCTTCTTTTTCTCATTAGTTTCATCTTTTTTATTTTAGCTATGTGTTTAACAAATTTTAGTACTTTTAAGTTTTGAATGCATTCCGAGAAAACTCCAAGACCTGACGGTATGAACGCTTGTTCAAGAAAAAACAAAACAAAACAAATGACAACAGGTCATGGGTATCGTTTTCTTTTCTCATATAATGTTCATGGTAAAACTATGGTTGATGACATTTTCATTAGTTCATATTCTCCCATCTAATTAGCATGACCCATTCACCATTATGAGCTCAAATAAATAACAACATTATATGGACATAACAAAAAGATAACTAAGAATAATAATCAAAACAATAGGCATAACCAATAGTTTCATGATACATATACTTTTCTTTTTTTTTCCTACAACAGGTCATTGTGGGATCTGTAATTTGTGATGATCACGGTAAAGAGGCTTCATGGCTCCGCGACTACGGTATTTATCGGGACAAAAATATGTAGCCTCCAAGATAATAAGGCTTGGGTTGTTCAGGTGGGCGGAATACCAATCCCATATATACTCCTCAAATTATACAGTGTTGTATGATTGGCATATTCCCATACACAGTGGCGGATCCAAGATTTCGAGGTAGGGGGTTCGAATTAATGAAATTCGAGCGGAGGCCACTCACGGCTCATTGTTTGTTTGTTTTTTTAAGCAAAGATATCACAAATTGCTCTCGAATCACAAATTCATAAAAAAAATTAGGGTGTTCCTCGAATTTGATGTAGGGAGTGTTTGAATTTTGAGAAGCACTTGATAAATTTTTCT